>JAQIVZ010000731.1:0-51838 GCA_034700945.1 Arrhopalites spinosus | reverse complement strand
CTTTTAACACGTCGAAACTAGGGGAAAATTGCTCCATAAGAGACAATGAGAACTAAGTCTGCCTCTCACTGTATATAAGCAAACTCGTTTAAAAAACTTAATTATATTCTATAATGCAATTTAGGCCAGAAAAATGCATAGGCGGATGGTAGGAAGCAGTTTATTATATTTTTGGGTTTGCTTTTTCTTGTAGACTCACGTTCACGTACGAAGGGGTTAAGGATTAATGAAGGCTGGTTCACTTTTAATTTAGATTTTACAATAATTAAAAAAATAACGCATGACTGAAGACAAAGTCTACCATATTGTTGTTGTGTGTCAAAATAAATTGATGATTTTTTGTCATGACTTACATTTCTACTATAGGGGATATATTTTTGTGAGTAAAATGTAAAATAAAAGGTTTCCATATTTTAAAATAATACAACAGAGAGGAAGATGACATGAGAATTTAATACAATAATTTATAAAATGACGATACGGTCGGGTTTTCGATTATTCATGTGAGCGGATAATTGTTGACTTAATGAGGGAACAGATGCTCGATGAAAATTAGATGAAAAAGCTGCCTGCTGATTAGTATTTCTTTTTCTCCGAAAGCTTTTCGGACGTTGATTCAGATTTGGCATGAGACTGTCCTCGTATTGTTGCTCCCTAAGTATAATTCGACGTTAACTTTCTATTAGGCTTTTTTGTAACTTTTTTTTGTTGTTTAATTTATATAACAAAATAGCAAATATTTATAAAAAAATATATTTTGGTAATTAAATAAACTCGTACTAGACAGTGCAAAAAAAATAATAATTTACAAAATAATTTTCAAATCAATTTCATGTGTGTATATTTTTAGACAAGTCTACCATAAATCCTCATAAATATACGCAAAAAAACTGAAGTAGATATGGATAATATTTTACTACTCTATAATATAAAACTCCTACACACACATTGAATAAATTATAATTTATTTAAGTCATTGCAATTACAACATGCGCCATGCAAAAAAAATAGTCAGGTAAAGAACAACAATAGCTTTGTCTACAAAAATAGTTTTTTTTTTTAAAAAAAAATAATAGTCTAAATGCTAGAGAGGTGTACATGGAATGCACATAAAATTCAGCAGAACCAAAAAATAAAAATAAAACTACTAAAGACGCCAGTGAACGTACCTCCCCGATTCAGAACTAGATTGGCAACACATACAATGATCCGAACCCAAGCCATCAATGCCGGAGTCATTGGAAGAAGGTAAAGAGAATTCCCTTGGACGAACAACAGTGGATTTCATAGGCCCACGATCCAAATTTCGATGACTACGTCGAGGGCCTCCTCCTCCATGATGATTGATGTTATTGTTATTCATGGGTTTTTTAATTTTACGACAATCGGGACATATGGCAAGGCCAGTTTGAAGACCAAACCGTTTTGATCCTCGATTATTTATATGATGATTATTCATATTCCTATTCTCCACCTCGACTTCTTGAGTGTCCGTGTAGGTATCACTGGTATTGTCACTCTCTGTGTGAAGAGGCTCTCGGGGAAGAGCCATTGGAAATATGACCGTTCTATTCAAATTTGGAGCATTTCCTATTGACCTAGACGGCATGACCTGTTTTTGTAGTCGTACTTCGACTGGTATGGCAGGCATAGTATTGTGGTGTGATCTTCGTCGTGACAAACGTCGACGTCTTTTTCTGACGCAAGCTAAAATGTAAAAAAAATTAATTCAATCATATCTTCGTTATCAAATTTTTTGTCTCAGGAAGGAATTAAAATTACCAATTGAAATTGCAGCGACGAGTCCTCCAAGAAATATTATACAGGATAAAGTAACTGAAAAGAAATTAATTATTCAATTTAAATTAAACCTTTGTAGTTTAATGTCACACCAGTTGGAGACAAAGGAAGTTGTTTACTTACGGACAGCAATTTCGCCTGCATACAAATTAGAATTTTTCTGAGACGCTTTCTTCCCTGTATCATATTCGGGGGTTGCGGGGTAAACTCTTGACGGGGAAATGGGGGAATAGGGACCTTTTGTCACGATGACAGGGTCAGAACGTATTGTAGAACTTGTTGTTCTCATTGTTGTTCTTATAGTGGTTCTCATTGTGGTTGTGGGTGGCATTGTTATACTTCTTTTTGTTGTCGGCACTGAAAATATTATTGGCTTTGGTGTCGTTGTTGTTGCGACCACTGGGAGGACTTCAACACGAACTAATGCTTCATTATGTTCTAAAAATCTATCCGACATATGACCCCCTTGTCTAGTATCAAATCCTCTAATTACTCTTGGATTGAAGGCACGAACCACAAATTCATAAGTCTTGTCAGCCTCTAATGCATCTAACAAAACTGTAATGGACAAGACAAAGTTAATTTAAATAGTTTAATAACGTCAAATTTTGTGTAGAAAAATGTGAAAGGTCATTTACCTAATTCACCAGTTCTAGAGTCAACTCGAAATTTAGAGGTGATTGACTCTTCTCCAAAAAGATCAAAGTCTGTTTCATATTTCTTGAATTTATCATTGATACTCATTTTTCCAAGAACAGTTGGAAATTTAGAGATTTTGGAGGCTTTTAAATAAGGTAATTTGAAGGAAAATACTTCTTGATTAAACATTCTTTCTTTTACTTCATTCTTGTGACTTTTACTTCCCAAAACACGAATCAAAACCCATGCTGAGGAACTCAAAGATGGTTTTCCTAAGTCAGATGCCACCTGAGTTTGAAAATAAAATAATTAATTAGTGTCTTTTTGATTAATTAACATGAATTAAATTAAAACTGAAAAACGCACCACAGTCACATTATAGTCACTTTGAGTATCAAAGTTGAGAGACGTCAATGTAGAAATGGTTCCATTTTTCGAATCAATGTAAAATTCTTTGTGGTGATCTTTCAAGTGGAATAATACTAAACCGTTTCCATTTCCAGCGTAGTCACCTAAATTAATTAATTGTAAAGGTTTTTATAAAGAATTAATTTAATTAAAAATCGACGCTATTGTTTTAAAAACACGTACTGTCATTGGCCATGACTGTTATAACTGGAGTCATTGTTGGAGAGTCATCTCGAATGGTTGTCCGATAAATTGGAATCACTTTACCATCTTTAGGAGATTTCATAGAACTCATATAATTGTAAAATTTTGGAGCCTCATCATTTCGATCAATTATGGCAATGTCTACATCCACGAATGATTCCAATGGTGGGTAGCCCAAATCAGTTCCGACAATCTATTTAAATTATTATTGATTAAATTACAGCAATGAAAATTTTTGAGTACTATTTTATTCATAAATTATATTTAATTTACTTGAAAACTATAGCGTGATTGTTCCTCTCTGTCAATGTCGCCATTTACGTAAATTAATCCTGTGAGCAACAAAATAATTTAACTTGTAAAAATCCTTCTAATGAATAAGTGGTAATTTTCATTTTAAATCTGCAAGTTTATGAACCTGTTTTTGAATCGATGCTGAATGGAAATTTGTCTGGGGGTGGCTCTGCGTCACCTTCTTTTAATCGTATTTTGAAAACAATTTCTCCATTTTTTCCCACATCTCCATCTTGAGCGTGAACACTACCAATTTCTCCTCGTAAATAATTTCCTTCCAGTAATTCAAAGGAGTACCAGGGCTGGTCGAATCGTGGCACCATGTTGTTTATATCTAAGAATTCAAATATTAATTATTTTTCAGTATTTAGGACTGTAAAATCATGAACAAAGTTTTTTAGTGCTCATACCTTCAACAATAACACGGATGCCAGTGTAAGATCTCAGGCCACCACGATCAGTAGCAGAAATGTTCAATGCATATTCCGTATCTGGTTTCAAAGTTTTGGACACGCTGACTAAAATTTTTAAAAAATCCCAAAATCATTTAATTAACTTATAAATTGTAATCCTGATAGATATTTAATACATACCTTCGCCAGTGACTCGATCAATGACAAAATGTTTATCTTTATTTCGACTAAATAAATATTGTTTGTCCGTCAAGAATGAGAATTTTCCTCCAATAGGATTACTATTTTCAGACACAATTCGATATGAAATCTTGCTATTGTCTCCCACATCTAGTTTTTAGAAAAAAGCATTCTCAATTAAAATGAAACAAGGAATTACATGTATTTTTGATGATTTAATTTTATACCTCGATCAGAAGCCATTACACGAGCTATTTTATTGCCAACGGCGGTTGTCTCAGGTATTTTTATGGGCTCTGTGTTTGAAATTTCTATTGACACTGGCTGTGATGCACTAGACCGAAGCAGTTCTCTCTGTCCAGTGGAGACGTCAAGGTCAGGTGGGTCAAGTATAATTATTTTGTCAAATATTACCTGTTTCAAATAAATCTTAATAAATTATTGTTCTGAATTAAATTAAAACTAATTAACAGAGATTAAAATGTGACGTACAGGGCTGTTGTCATTTTGCTAAAAAAGAGAAACAAGTTATTAGAATTTGACAAAAAAACTTGGAAAGAATTAATTAAATAGAATAATAAAAAGTTTATCTTACATCTAAAATAGGGATGACGTCGATTAGTTGATAAAATTTTGAAAATAATACAAAAAAAAAATTAAAAATAATTAAATTGGCACATTTTGTATGAAAAAATAAGATTGGTTTGAATAAAAATTATTACCGTCGACACGAATGGCCAAATTAGCAGAAGAAGAAAGATTTCCAACTTTATCAGTGGCTACAAGCTTCAAATTATACAATTGTTTTTCTTCTCTGTCAATGGGAAGATTTCCAACATATAATTTGCCATTCTTTGGATCAACACGGAAACGTTCAGCTCCTTCTCCCTGTAATTCAATTGTAAACTCTGCATTTTGACCTTCATCCGGGTCAATGACTTTAATTGGATGTTCCATTATAAGTGGCGTTCCCGGATTAGAATTTTCCCGAACTCTGCCTTCGTAATTTGGTTTCTCAAATTTTGGAGGATTCTGAATCATTTCCCAAAAATGAGTTAATAAATTATTTATAATTGTTTATAAAAATTAGCAAGATTAGCATGAGATTTTAATACTTACATCATTGACATCTTGAACATTGACAAAAATCTGATAGACTCCTTGTCCTTGGATGACTCCTCTATTTTGCGAGATAACCGTAAGTAAGTGCCTGTGAAATAAATTATTGTCAATTAATATACTGACCAATCAGTAAATTTTAAGAATAAAAAATCATTTTAAAATAAATTATTATAAAAAAAGTTCTAATACTTTGCTTTCTCTTCCCGGTCTAATCCTTTGAGTGTATAAACCTGTTAAAAAAATTAATGTAAATTTGCACGTCCACTTTAGATAAATTAAGTGAACAGGGTTAAATAAATTCTTTGTACCGTTCCATCTCCAGCAATGGCAAATTTGTCTCTCGCATCATAATTAGCTAAAAGAAATTCCATGGGAGTTTTGAGTTCTCTCGATGAATCTCCAAGCAATGTTCTTAGATTTGCAATAATGGCACCCCCAACATTCTCCATAACATTGAGTTCAATGGGGTCACGACTACTCTCTGTGACCGAGTCGATGGGATCAACGACATGAATTGTCAAATTTGTAGTCAGCGTATGTCTTGAATCCGTCACATAGGCTTCAAAGTCGTAGTGTGATCTTGGATATTTAACTAATTCATCCACTACGGCAATTATTCCAGTCCTTTCCTCTATATTACAAAATAAAATAATTCATTTTATTTTAAATAAAATTTCAGATATTTTCACACAAAAAATTAGTCATCAAATTTTGTACTTACCAATAGCAAATGGCACTGTATGGAAAAAAGGATAATTTTAATAAAATAATTAGCCAATTTAAATTTTAATTAATTTTCAAATGTGATTTAAAATATGCTTACCTCCTTCATAATAACTATGAAGTAAATCGTAGACAGTAAATTTGGGATCCAATTCTTTAACTTTGACCTGACCCACACTAGTCCCAATCCCAACATGGGTTCCAACCCAAAATTCATAAGGTGATCCAATGAATTCAGGTGAATGATTGAATCCAGCCTTGACAACGTCGATTTGAACCACAGCCAAAGAATATCGACGTTCACTTGGATTAATTGGGTTGTCTGAGGCTTCACATAAGAGTGTGTATGTTAATTTTGGTAATGGTCTTTCTAATAAAAATATGTATCCATTTTTGGCATCTATTTCAAAGGGAATGTCTTCCGTTGAAGAATTGGATTTTTGAAGCTCATACACAACTTTTCCATTCAAATCAGCATCGGAGTCCTGTGCGACTACCTGACCCACCACGGAGCCAATCTCCGAGTCAATTGTTACTTGAAACTTGTACAGATTGGATGGGACAAATGTTGGATTGTTGTCGTCTATTTTAAAAAGAATTAATAATTAATTTATTTATATCCCTAAATTTTATTCCGTGATCAAGTAACTAAATTGTGAAACTTACTAGCATCCAGTAACATAATTTCAACTACTGCTTGACTCCGTGTTCCACCATATGCAATATTTGGAAGTTTTTCATCCGCAAACACTTTTAATTTTAATGAGGCTACTCGTTCTCTATCTAATTGTGATTGATCTCGAACTGTCAGCCAGCCGGTCTTTGGATCGATTGCAAATGCTCTTGATCGATCTTCCAACTGTAAAATTAATATAAAATAAATTATACTTTTTAGTTAACCACTCTAAAAAATAATTATTAATTAATTTAAGTACAATTAGTCCTTACTTTATACACAAATTCACTGTTTTCTCCCTGTAATTTTGACACAAAATAAATTAGTACAAATATTTCGATGATTATCTTTTGAATTTTGACATTACATTTAAAATTAAATTAAGTTTATAAATTAACCTGATCCAGAAGATCTCTAGCGAGAACTTGAACAACGCTGAAACCATTTGGCAGATTTTCCATTATACTGATATTGTAGACGTCAACTTCAAACTGAAAAGAAAATTAATTAGAATAATAATTAAATTTTGTCCTCGTTTTTAATTTAAATTGAGTGATTAAGTTTTAATTGTTTACCTGCGGTAAATTATTATTCAAGTCAATAATTTCAATTTCAACTTTGGCTAGGCCAAATTTGGAAGGATCATCAATTTGTCTAGAACGAATTTGTAAGTCAAAAAGACTGCTAGCCAGTGCTGCTCGATCCACTTGACGAATTAAAAATAATGATCCATTATTTCGATCAATTTCAAAGTAATTTAATTCATTCCCCGAAACAATGTCGTACTGTATCGATGCATTAATTCCCAAACTATAAGAAACACAAGTATTATAAAGTTAATTAATTATTCAATACAAATAATTAATTTATCAGTACTCACTCCTGATCATAAGCCATAATTGGGGATGGAAACACAATTTCTTGTTGTATGGATTTATTCTACAATAATGAAGAAACAAAAAAAGTTATAATAACAATTAAAATATCATGCACAATGAAAATTGGTAAAAAAATTCATAAAATTATTTTTTAATTAACCGTGAATGGATAAAATTCCTTGATTGCAGTTTTGTACACATTTTGAGTAAAAATTGGACTGAGGTCATCATTATCTAGAACTATAAATTTAATTTTAATATTAAAACATTTTCATTCATTTGAAAATCCTCAAAAATATATCTTTAAATTTATTTATCTCTAAACTAACCAGACACCCTCAAAATGGTCGTTGAAGACAATGGTGGATTTCCCCGATCCTACAACAAGGAAACAATTAATTGAATTTATTAAGTAAAACGTTACCAGAATACAAAAATAGTTTATTGTCTATTAAGATGATTCGGCAAACATTATGCAAATATTTTAATCAGTTGTGTGTGTGTGCCGGTGATTAGGATTATTTTAGTGATAAAATCAAGATGACAAGGAAAACTTGTAGAGCCCCCCAGTCAATTATGAATCACTAATAATTGTACAAATCATCCTGTGTGTCAGGTCATATTTGTTGACATTTTTTTCTGCATTCCTCACCACTCCCATCAAAATATTGCCGACAGTACAAGGGATTATGGCCATACAAAAAAAATTGATGTTCAGTATTCATAAAAGGAAAATGAAAGCTTTGCCGTGCATCGAATTAAATTGTGTATAAAAATAGTTTACAGTGTTATGTCCCTGTCAGCTACTTAGACAAACTGACAGGTAAAATTTAAAGAGTTGGCACAATGTGCCTTGACTTAGGGAAGGCAAACAAGATAAGACAAGACCAATTAGTAAGACACGACGGGGGAGCTGATGGAGGATATACATAAAAGATATTGAAGAAGATAATGAATCACAAAGAATATTATTGAGGCTATTGAATGTCTACCTAAATTTAGGGTATAATATTGCATAAATCTATAGTCTACCTGTACAAATTACAAAATGTAAATAACAATATGATAAGCTTCCATGAATGCCCATTATTATTATTTTAATTCTACTCAAATTTTACAAGACAGTTATACATTATTGTACATCTAACTAAAACATGTTATCTTGTCTTGTACTTGTATAACCTGACAATGTTATAAAAATATACTCTTTGAACTGTCTCTCTCTCTCTCTCTCTGTACGAATTTTTGTCTTGTGTCGATTAAGATAATGAAACGACACTTTGATTTTTCTTATCAGACAAAAAATTTCAATTATGAAATCAAAGAAAAAAGGCATGTCTTGTAATAAGACACCAAGGTGGCCCCTTCATTTTTGTATTCATTTTAAAAATATTTAAGTATTTGAAATTGCTTATTTTGAAGAGTCTTACAGAAGCCATAATCTTTAGACGAAATTCATGATCCCCCGAATCATAATCCAAGCTTCTCTTCACGACTAAGGCGGCTCGATGACTACTTTCCAAACTAAATTTTCCATCGTCATTTCCATCCACTATTGAAAAATGTATGTCCGAATTGGCCGTGTTCCTATTTTTTTAAAAATTGTCATTGTTTAAATCCCATTTAAAAATTAAACACAAAGGAATTTATAATTGTAAAGGTACACTTACGGTTTATCCAAATCCACTGCTTGAATTCCCCGAAATACTGTCAAGCCTGAAGACAAACAAATTTAACTAAATATTTTGGTCAATTTAATATGTAGACAAAAAAAGATATTTAATTGTTGTTTTACCAATCGGTGTCAATTCTTCTACAGTGACATGATAAGGAAGATTTAGAAACTGAGGGCGATTGTCATTTTGCTAAAAAAAACATTCGAAAATTAGAAAAAATACTAAAAGTAGAAATAAATAATTGAAATAAAATAATAAAGTTTCATCTTACATCTAAAATAGTGATGATGATGTGGATTAGTTGAGAAAAATTTTAAAAATAAAACACAAAAAATTAATCAGACATAAATGCATGAGTTTTCAAAAGCATATAATTGAGGAATAAATGTTAGAGCTGCATTGTTTTATAAAATGATTGATTACAAATCGAAATGTAATTAATAATGACTTTGTGATTATTGAGTCTTTACCTTCAACATAAACAGTGATAGAAAGGAAAGATGGGGTCTGCAAAACAATTAAAAAATCATTAGTAATGACCTCTCTCTCTCTCTCCTCAATTATTTTAATAGTTGTCAGTTGTCCTCTTTCCTATTGACAACTCTTACATAATAAGTTAACTGTAATGTATAGTGCTGATTTGTACAAAAAAATGTCAATTACAAGAACCCATGTGAATTTTTAACTTTTACGTGATGCAATCTGTTAAAAATGAATCTTTAAATTCAATGAATTGTATTTAACTTGTGAATCTTCACTCTATAGCTGATAGTATAATGAGTAAAAGAAAATTGTAATTTATTCTTAACGCATTGACTATTACACAATAGAATTAAATGTCATTTATCTATAGAGAAGATGAACAAGAGTCCCAATTTAAAATAAAACACATGTCAAATATTTATAATCACTTTCCCTTTCTGTCCCAATTAAAATACAAATTGGTAGGTCTATTATATTTATTGTCAATATAATATTAAAAAAATTGAAACTTACGTTTTCATGATCATCAGGAAAACACATGAGACGAAATTTTAGTATATTTTGTGGAGTCTCATTGTCGACTATATTTTCTAAACTTTTTCGTAATTTAATTTCAACCACATGAGCGGTCACTTCTGTTAAGGCAAAATAATTGGCATCATCTCCCTGCAAAAAAAACATTTGACACATTAATTACTTGATTGAAAATACTTTATCCATTTAAATTATACAACTCTGTTTGTAATCTGTACAAATCTTCATTCTTTGTCTCTAAATATAAAGGACAATTTCATCAATTGTAATCAATTCTTGTCAGAGATACTCAATTTAATTGTACAGTTTTTTTAGCACAATTCATAGAAATTCATATTGTGTATGGAATAATGATTAAAATGATTTAAAAAGCGTTAAATTAAGTTAAAACTATTTAGAGGACACAAATACCAAAAAAATAGACAAGAAGAATTGACAAAAAAAGTGAAAATACGGAGCATTCTCTCTCTCTCTCTTGATACAAACAAACAGAGTTTACCTATAGATTAAATTAAGGTGAAAATACAGCCAAATGACTAGGACGCAATTTGCATGACCAAACGTAATCGTTCAACAAGTTTTTTTCTTCTTCTCTTATTATGTATCCACTCATAGGAATGATTACAGGTAGAGAATGTCTTTTCATCCACAATGTGTTTATATACCTCAGAAATACCTACATGAAGTCGAAGTCAAATCATCTCTACCTCCTCCTCCGCAGGTACGAAAAAAACTTTCTTTCAAATCTCTCTCAAATTTTGTCTTTATTGTCCTCTCTCTCTCATCCCTGTACGTGATGCATGCTAACATCATCAAAAAATTCTAGAGTCTGACGTTACAATACAATACCAATGACGGTATGTTTGTAATTTGTAAGGATAGGAACACATCAAAGTCAATATCGCGGAAAGTCCCCATTTGGTGTCTAACATGAGTATAAGTTTAATTAGGGATGTTCACGCAATAATTTTATTAACATAATAAACGCCTATGTTAATAAAATGATTACTTCCACCAATTTTTTTTTGTATAATGACTCAAACTTCCAGTGTACTCTTAGTTGGTCCTACAAAAAAAATATGTACTTCCTCATTCTTTTGTGAAAAGATGGAAAAGATTTCCAAATTTTAAATTGCCCGTTGAAGATGAAGACAGAGTTGTATAATAATTATTATGATAATTTAATTGACAAAAATATTTCCTTACCTTCTCTACTGACTCTAATGTTAAATTTTTTCTATTGTGTACTTCAACGGTCATCACCTATTTTCACATATCAAAAAAATTAATATGAAATTTATTTTTTGAGTAAAATATTTCTACGTACCCGTTCTCCAACACGTAAATTCTCTGGTATTCGAACAAATCGTAAATATTCTCCGAGGGGATAAAATTGGCATCCTGTAATTTAGACAAAAAAGAAACAAGACATAAATATAAATTTTTAACTTGACCATATTTAAGCATCTTGATGACGACGACTACCTCATTTCAATAAATAACAAAAGATGATGTAGAGTAAGAAGAAGAAAAAAAAACTTTGAGAAAGAGAAAATGAATAGGGAAATGTTTTGTGTGTATGGATTTGGATTTGGGATTTTGAGATTCATTGATGGGAAGATGAAAGATAAAAGAGAATAATTGTAACTAAACAACTGTGGAAGGGATCAGTAGAGCATCATCCCATGACATTCCCCAGTTACAATGCCCAGAGAGAGAGAGAGGAGTTAAGATTATGGAAAGCTGTAAAGATTTGTGAAAAGTACCAAACTTCTAAATATAAAGTGTAGGATCACACTCGTCTCTGTCTGTACAAAAGATAAGAATTTAGCTGATCGTGAACCATGAAAAAAAATCGACAGCGTTGGTTCATCCTCAGTGAGTCCGCTGAATCATGAAAGAATCAAAAAGTTGTATCTTTAAAATAATTCGTACTTTTGTAGTAGAGAACCCCTTTTTTACAATATTACACTTCCCTTGTAATCTCTCAGGTTGTGTTAACACCATCAAAAAATTCCATATACTTTGAACAACATATTTCCTTCATTCTAAGGCAAAAAGTGTCTATCATTACATTCATCATCAGCTTTTATCTTTTTGTATGGGCGGTTTTTAAAGGATTAAACACATAAATATCTCAATTTATTGTGTCTACATATATGTAATTGACACGTACCAGAGAGTTCAAAGAGGATGCCTACTTTTTTTTAAATATATCATTTACAAAAAATTACATGTAGATTGTCATTTGAATGTTCATCTCTCTCTCTGTGTACCGTTACATTAATTAAATAAAATTAATTTAATAAATTGAGCAGAATTATGCCCCCCAAAATATTTCTAATTGGAAGAATACACAAAAGTTGCTGAAAAACATGATATTGTTTTTTTTGGAATTATTACGTGACCTGGGCTTAGCCATAAAAATCTGACCATAACTAATTGCAAAAAAAACGTTTATTAATAAATTATATTCGATTAGTTAAGTAACCTACTGCCCCTCTGAGTTTTGGATTCAGTCTGATGAGTTGAATTAAACTCTTTATTTTTTCCCCCTTTGTCCAAATTATTTTGTTATTGTAAAAAACTTCCTTCTGTATCATCTTTTTTAATCGTAATCAATTTTCTTAATGAATATCTGTTCTTCTCCATCCCTGCTAAAAAAGTTATAGACAGGAAAACAAGACGTGTAATATTTTTAAACTTAACAATTAATGGTGTCTTAATTAATAGTCTTTGCAGTGTGATAATAAAGTCTTTGTAAAATTAAATTAAATTAATATTTTGGAGGAGGAGGAAGATCAATCAATTTAATTTAAGTAGTAATTCAATTGAACAATTTTATTTTAAAAATTTTACTTGTAGGTTATAATTAAAATTAATTATGAAGTAAGATTGTTTTTTTTGGTGACTTATTCAATTCACCAAAGGAGTAAAAAAAAGTTTATCTTTTACTGAATGCACCAATGCTTTTTTATTCAATTCCTCATTGAAAATGCTTCAAGATATTTTCTCCCGTAAATCGTACAATATGAACAAAAGAATAATGCACCAACATAATCATCATGTACGATACAATGCAAAAATAAGCATATTATAATTTAAACTCTATTTTTAAAGTTCCGCTTGTTTTGTCACATCAAAAAAAAGAAGAAAACTAATGCCAATGTGAATGTGTGTACCACATTAGGTAGTTTTTTTGACTTTATACGTATGAAAATTGGAGAATGTGACTACTTATGTAAGACAAGGTGTATTATTTTCTTTTACAAAAATGGCCATTTTACATAATTTTCAATGATGACCCCCCTTCGTGCTCACATTCAGTCATTTACAATTCGAGTTAGTTAAAAAAAAGACACATGTATAAATAAGTTGAGAGTTGAGGAGAAAAAAAAGTGTATGTGAAGTTTGAATGGAAAATGAAAATCGAAAGTTTGATTCTGTATCTACATGTTAAATATATTCACAAATAATTGAAATTATTTAAAGACATGTATGCCGACAATAAAACTAGGAAATGTTATAAAAGAAAGCATTACAGTGCATTTATAAGTAGACTTTATAATGGATGTATGGATTTTATATGAGTAACGCAAAGTTTCCAATAATATTCTGTGTCTAATTCTTATTGTCATCTTTAGATGAAGGAATAAACATGTTTAGTTAAATTTGTTTAGGGAGCTTGATGTACAATTAGATTGAAACCATCTTCATTGTTATTGATTTTCCATCAATTGTTAAATACACTATACATAAAAAGATTGTTGTGGAGAACAAGTGAAAGAGACAATGGAGAAAAGTTCACATGGAGTAGCTCACAATAACAAGAGAGAGAGAGAGAGAGAGAGAGAAGGATTATTATTCAGACAGCAAAGCACATAAACATGGCATCATACGTGTACACAAAAATTTGTCTTGTAAAATTAAAGTCAGGACATTTTATTACAGGGAATTTAATTGTTTGGTTAATTTAATTGTTGCATTTCCAAATATGTCAATAAATCAATATGGGATAGGATTCTATTTTTGGAAAAGATAAAAAAATAATTACTGAATAAAAAACAGTGTAGATGAGGATAAGATAGAAACCGCTTGGTTGAAAAAACAATTAAAATTGGTATTTGATCACTGTGCCGAAAAAGAGTATAGCGACCGGGGCCAAAAAACTACAGAATGTGCTAACTCGAAAGCCCCAAATTTTGACACGAATCAAGAATGAGCTTAAAGGTATGATTTTCACCAAAATTTAATTTGTAAAATTGTTGTAGCTATTGAAGGTTCCTCTGTAAATAGACGGTTGTTTGTACCAATTGAGACTCTCAATTTGAGATTTAAAAACTTGAAATTTCATTCATTTCATGTAAATTCTACATTAAATGTACAAGTTACGGAATGTATGTACTACTTGAGATTTTGTCTAAGGAAAGTTAAATATTCATTACTATTTTGTAACATTGATTGAACCAACACAAATAATTAGTTAAGTCACTTTATTTCATAAAGTGCAGTTATAAATTCTTAATCATCTAGATGATAAGTAGCTACGCACATTTATCTTTTTTAAAGGCATTCTTGTGATGAAAGTAAAGTACAAAGTTTAATATTGTAAAGCAATGTTGTTTTCTTGACTATTATAAAGATACCTGATCTACATAATAATAAAAAATGCTGTGATAAAATAATAAATAATCTTCTCTCAAGAAAAGCATGATCATCATCTGGATTATGACAAGATACAGGCACATGTTTTTAAAACTTGTATGCACAATTTTTCATAGTCACGAGGAAATTGTATTATTTTTCTTATTCTTTTAGTGAAAGGATATCCATTAATTTTTCAATTATAAAAAAACTGACTACTTCCTTTGTTCCTTTATGTAATAATTTTTTAAATGTAGTCCATGTATGAACATTATACAGTACAGACCCCCATCATTTTTATTATTATACAACTCAGTAGGGATTACTTACAGTCAAAAAAGAAAATTCAACACTGTCTTCAAATTTCATATCCCACATCATCTCCCCCCATAGTTCATCAAGATTCGACAGTTTATTATTATTTATAAAATTACAAACCAAATAGGAACAAAGATCCTGCCTCATCTTTAAATTCTTACGGAACACACACCGAGACAGAGAGAGAGAGAGGAATCTCAAAAGGAATGACTAATAGTTTTATGCATAATGAATTCTTGCATAATATTCAATTATACAGACAACAAGAAGATGAACTACCACACTACTACCGGGGTATATTAAATTGAATCTAGTAAAACTTTATTTACCAACAATTGAACGGTACATAATTAAATTTTCCCCTTAGAAAAACATTTTTTTAATTCCACTAAATTCATAGTTATGATACCTTTAATAAAGATGTTACACAAAAATCCCCGTAAGCTCTTGTATAAATACAGGTAAAATAAAAACATGTATATCTTGAGAGAGAGAGATTATAAAAATATTCACTCCAAAAAAATGTACACTATGCTCCTTCAACTGCAACCATGTTGTCTTGTTAATACCGTTCAGAAATTTTAGACTTGAGCTTAGATACCACATGAAATTTTATATATATGGCTATTCAAACAAGGGCAGAAAAAAAATTCATATCATCCTTTTGATTATTTTTGCCACAGCTGTTAGTTTTTTAAAACATTAAGTTAAACGTAAATACAGATACAATACTGTAATGAAATAATAATACTCTTTATAAGTAGTAAATTTGTTAATTTACATTTCGTGAAGGAATATCAAATTTCAAATGATTACATCATGAGATCTCCACAAAAAAATACGCCGCTGCCTCGTACATAATCTTTGTAATGTTATGAGAACTACCAAGATGTTTCATTCATTATTTCCCTTTTGAAAAAAGTATTTTTAAAAAAGGTACTCTTTTTTTTGCTGTACTATTTGTATTATGTATTACTACTAAATATTACTTTACTGTTGTTGCTTTCAGTCCGTGACCAAAAGAATCCTGACATTGTTGCGCCTACAGCATATGACATTGTAAGGACATACATCAAAGTTTGACAAGTCGAAAAATTGTCAAAGAAATTTTTTTTTTGAATTATTCCTTCCTGTCATATGTCTCTCTCTCTCTCTCTCTCTCTCTATGTGGCTTGGATGATGACAAATCTTTAAATAAAATAAACATTTAATTGATATTGTATGACCATCGTCATCCTTAACAATCATTTTCATTAACGTTTACCTTTAAATTCCCCGTTGGTCCAACTTCTAATTTTATTGTATGTAAGTGACTGCACAAGAATTTTTGGTGAAGTTTCCTTGAAAAAATGTTGATGACGAATTGTTCTTGGCAGTGCACAGTGCGTACGACTAGTTACGCACATGGATAATTTTTCACACAACAAGTTCTACAAGACAATACCAAAATTCTCTCTTTTACTCGTTGATCATCCGCTGCGGATCTCAATCCCAGTCTCAAAAAGCAAGGCAACGACATAACATAAGTACACATAGATATTATTTAACGAATATTTTAGTGAAATACTCGGCATCACACACACACCAACCGGATTTATGGAAGAGAGACGATCACTTTCCTTCAAGGGAATTTTGAAAAAAACAATTTCTATGTATACGTACGTTATACAATAAAACCCCATGAAATGTACAATAAAGCGTCATCATTTTTATGTGTCAGACAATTTCCGATTGTGTGTGATCAAACAGTTTGACTACACGTAGGAAAAAGTTGATTTTTTTGTTCTGTATAAATAAATTCTAATATTATATCATATCCCTTTTTTTCTTACAGGAGGAGGAGTACGACCTTATAGAAAAAAGTTTATTATGTTTCAGAATAAAAAAAAACAAAAACTTTGTATGTAAGTTATACATAACTATACTCAAAAATTAAATTATATACACCAAAAACACAATGCGGCAATAGAAAGAAAAAGACATTCAAATCATTTAAGGTACTATAAAGTTTATATGTTAAATGTTCTCTTTTATAATTCTCAGTTTGCAACCTATAATAAAGGAGCTAAAAAGCAAAGCCCAATGTTCAAGTTACGGCTGACAGATTTTCTTGACGCGTCTTATTCCTCAATATAAAAACTTTACTAACTCGAATCTGTACTGTGTACAGCGTACAAAATGTGTATTGTTAGCTTGTGTATCATTACTTTATCATTGTGAGATGAATGATTATAAAATGTAATCTATTATTGGACATTTTGGCTTTTGCAAAGCTGCAAAAGGGGCAAAAAAATCCTTGAGAGTTGGAAAAAGTCTCAGAAATCAAAAATGAGTTGTAAGAATTAAGTATCTTATGTAAATACCTGGTTTTTTCAAAAAAATGCATTTTTTAAATTCATTTTATGGTTTTCTGGGAGTAAAAACAAGATTCTCAAAAAGATTTATCACAAGTTCAAAGAAATTTGTACACTGTCGACTCAAGACTGTGGATAAAAATGTTGTGATTATTTTTTTTAGATTAACATATTTTTTTAGGGAGAGGAAAAGTGTCTACAAGCTTTTGTTTTCTTTGTAAAATGTACAAGAATAGTTTGTTTTTTATGTCTAAGATTTTTATTCTGATTGTAATTTGTATTAGATAACTATTACAAATTGCAATAACGCGAGTTACTAAACTGCTCCCTACTCCCTTAAAAGAAAACACTCCCATTTTTCCGGTTTGTAAACTTTAATGAAGTTCCAGTATGAAACTTGTGAAAACTTTTTTTTTATTGTTTTTAAGTAAAAATGTACATAATAAAAGAGAAGATTCTCAGAGGATGAGCAAAACTTTAATCTTGAGATCAGTGTAACAGTAACAGTAGTAATGATGGTATGAAACCAAGCAAAGAATTGAAATGGGTTTTTTATCGCTTTCACATCTTTTTAATAATATTAAAAATACCAGAGAGGAATATTTATTGACATTTGCCGTATCTTTTTTCTTAGCATTTCGAAACATTATAAAAATAACCGTAATTTCATCTTGAACTGAGCAACAGTTTTTTGCAGGGCAGGTGTATCAGTACTTTCAATTTTAGTGTGTTTACCTGTCTTGTATTAATTGATTAATAGCCTGATGATAATAAAACATTTTATATAAAGGGTGTATAAAATACAAAAAATTTTGTTAACATTTAGACACCCTTCATGTCAAAAAGATAAATATTTTTATGTACAGCACAACCCCCCTCCCATCTTGTACCAGCATTTTCTGACTTGTTAATTTTTTTTATTGTTATTAAAGGCCATTCATTTTTCTTGACCTTAGAAATATTTTGAGGAGTTGTAGGGTTGTACATATAAAAAGTCTCAGTTTATTTACTTAGAGAGCATTTTATTAATTAATTAGTCATTAAAGTGAAACATTACAAATAAAATACACACAATTATTCTTATATAGACACAGAGAGAGAGATACAATTAATAAAACTATGAAAATTTTTTAACAATTCTCCCCAAAAACCCGTAGTACGCCCAATTAACCTTGGCTCACAAATAACGAAATAACCAAAAGTCTGGTTTGTATAACTAATTGAACAATGACAATTCAAACCATTTTTTTATAACGAGAATGAGAGTACTTGAAATCTTGTAATGATTTATTTTATCTGTAATTCAACATCTTTTCCCTTTGACTACTTCATTCTGTACAAAATACCTCCATTTTTTACGTAAAAAACTATGCAAATAAGACTAATATGTAGATTTTACTCGTACATGGAGTTTTCTATTTTAAGGTAAAAACTTGACATTTTTCACCCCATTCCACAGCTAATACAGCCACAGCCACAAAACTATAATTTAATAGTTAAAATAAGAACTCATTATATTATGCAGTTGTGGCTTTTTTTAACAAGGTGGATTACGTTGAATGAGAAACAAAAGAAATTTTCGATGGTCAGGTGAAACACGCGTACAATTGTCGGCCGTCGGCATTCGGCAAACTTAATTGTAAATCTATGTATACAAAAAAAAAGAGTTTTATTTGATCCAACGGCAAAAGTGCCACAAGAAAATTATAAAGGTAGTAAAAATCTAAGGCTTAGATTTTAAAACTTGTTACAAGTATTTTAAGAACAAAAGAAATTTGGGCATGGTGTGTATGAGATTAAGGAAACTATTCAGATTGGAAATTTACATTTACACATTCATACTTTCGTCCTTCCTTATTCTCTCTTATCCTAATCCTCCCTCACATATCTGTGTTCTGTATATATTTCAAGATTTGACATTCTTAAATTCTCTAGCATATATATTTGTATGTATAACAATGTATTTTTTTGGTTGTAAATTCGATTCGATTCGTTCGTTTGAAAGAGCAAACAACGGCGAATTTAATTCAGTCGTATAAATATAATGTGCATACTTACGAGCTATCAGAAAAAATCGTATGTGTGCTTCTCTCTCTCTCTCTGTTGACTTTTCATTGTTTAGTTTTATTGTGAAGGTGTTAACAATTTAAATAGTTATTTTTCTCTTTACTTTGATGTACAATTTTACTAGTAAGCTTTATATATTTTCTGTCAATTTTTTTGGCACAAAATAAAATATATAGACGATATTGTAGGATTGTAATTTACAAGAAGCGCAAAATTGATGTCTTTATAATCCCCTATAACTATTTTTTTCTTGCACTTGTTTCAACTTGAATGCTACTCTTTTACGGACATTAGGGTCAATGCTATTTTCAATGTATATCGCACCTACACACATACATATAAAGGTTTTGTCTAAAAAACTATAATAAATCATGTTATGGTGACTGCATTCTATTTCCTTTCGATATTGTACAATTTTTTGAGACTGACCAATCATAGCCTACACGTGTGATTTTTTGTGTTAGAAACACTGCCAAATTTTGGGCGGTTTTCTGTATTTACTACTACTAGACATAAATCGATGACTAGAATTCCAAGAAAAGATTAGACTCAAAATGTGTATGAATTGAGGAGGAGAGAGAGAGAGATTGAAGAGTACTCTCGTATCAGGAAATATATGGCACATTTTGTGATTATTATAAAACTAAAATAGATTCTCAGTCAGTCAACCTTTGTACAGATACAAACACCTGTACAGGTAAAATGAGTGGAGATACATGAAAAAAAACAGTTAAATGGTGAGATCAAATTGTGAGATTGTCATCCATGCATTGATCAAAAAGTTTTTTTTGGGGGAATCAAGAGAAGAAGAAAAAAACTATTGTAAGATTGTACATAAGACAGGCCAGGACAAGTTTAGTAAAAATTCAGCGTCGACCAAGCGTATCTCTCTCTCTGCTCTCTGTTCATATGCCTGAGCGAAGAAGACGGTATAAAATACAAGGCTGTTGACTATTTAGTACTACATTTTTTAAAAATAGAGACAATTCTTCTTCTTCTCTAAATGAAAGACTTTAATTTTCGATAGAGAATTTTACTCATCCAGGGACATACAGATAGATATAATATTCTGCGTAATATTGTATTTTGTGTAGGTCAGTAATGAAAATAGGTCAGCTCATCTTAATTAAAATGTTCAAAGACTGTCAAGACTGTTCCAGTGCAAAACTTAACAAAAGGATTTTAGTTAAATTTATAAAGAGTAAATTGTATCATGACAGATAATGTTTTTATAACCCAACTTTCTATTTTTATGCACACAAATTGTCTTTGATGAATTACAGAGCAAGATAAAAAAAAGTGTCCTCTTTTAAAATAAACAAAAATCATAACAATAAAGAAAATAAAAAGAGCACCCCTTCCAGCATGCATGATAGTGGTCGATTAAATATAAAAATTATAGCGGAGTTTGATTACAATTTCCTTTTCTTAATTAAATTAAATCTAGTCTTGCATACACAGTTTAAAAAAAGTAGTGGAACCCCCTCCTCCCTCATTAAAGTTTAACTTCTATAATTTATTTAAATTCGCACGCAGTCTCATCTTCTTTTTATTCTTTGAACAAAAAGGACAGATACAGATACACGTATGATGTATAATTTTAAACGGAGCAACGGAAGCATAAATAAGGAGACTAAATGGAAGAGGAGCAGTGGGGTGAACGGACAAAAAGATTGTTATTTACTTTTCCTTTTCAATTAAATTGGGCTTTTAGTTCAATCATCAATTTTCACGGCAAAAAAAACATTTTAAAGGCGGCAGCATAGCCGACTCGACTCAGTCGTGAGAAAACTTGATCATCTCTCTCTCTCTTGATTCACACATGGGCATCTTTTTTCATATGCATAAAATGTGTGTAACATTAAATACAATTGTGAGTTGGAGACTTTAAAAAAAACTTTGTCACAGTCACAAATTGAAGATTTTAACTAGAGATATAATGTTGGTGTGTGTGCTAAATAATAAATATTTTCTGGACTTTAAAAGTCAAACCATCACAATATTGCAATTATTTTTCGTCACGGCTGGAACACTTGGCACATATTCATATATCGTGTATGTGTACACCTTAGAGATGAAACTAAAGTCATTATGATTTTCCACTTGCACTGAATACCAGAAGAGAGTCCTTTTATACATTTCTAATTCTATTCTCTCTCTCTCTCTCTCTCTCTCTAAAGTAGTACAGGAGGAGGAAAGATGAGCATATATTATTTCAAGATAAACTAATTAACGATTAAACCGTTCTCGAAATAGTTGTATACTTATATTACTATATATGAGCTCATATTTTCACTTTATGTTCTCAATGACGTCAACTTCTTTTTACTGTGTCAACTTTTAACTGCAAGTGAAAGGTTACATGTTTGTCGGGAATCAAGAAAAGTTTTGTGAATTGATTTTTTTTGGGGAAAAAAAGATACCCACGAGACAAAATTCAAGAAAAGTTACCAGAGAAAAATAATTTGGGTTAAATGATGAAATGACATGGTTATTTTTAATGTAATTAAATTATCTTTAATGAATAGAAATGAATTTATTGTACTAGTTTAGAATTGAGGAGAGAAATTCTCCCTCTCGTTGAATTGCATTTTCTGCAATTTTGACTTTTTAAAAAAAAATAATTGGTGATTTAGTTTAATATTTTAGTTGACATTTAATTTTGATATTCTCCCATATCTAACTTGTTGAATTTAACAAAAAATTTTTGTTTCTATTTTTTGGCAAATAAACCAAAAAATAATTTGCAATTTTCTGCTTATATTGTTATGAATGACACGAGAGTAAAGAACCAATGACAAGAGGAATAAAATAATCAATTTAAAATACGATTGTAAAAAAATCTTCAGAATTTCCTCTTGTGCACAATGTACATACAAAATAATAATTCCATCCGGAAATTTAATATTAAATTATGACAGGAAATGAAAATCATTACTATTTAAACAACAACAAACAAGTACAAGTAGACAGACAAAGATTTTCTTTAAATGATTTTGATTGTCATTATTTAGTATTCCCGCAATGAAAAAATAATAAAGGGGTAAAATGAAAAGATTAAGTCTTTTATTTTGCCAAAAAAAAGAAAGATATGCAAATTAAGGTCAAGAAATGTTATAACAATTTTGTCTGTCTTCTCCTTAAAGGTCAAACTCATCTATACATTACAAATGTACAAAAATTTTAAAGAGTTGTAGAAAAATAATTCAACATTATTTACTTTGACGTTGACTATAATCTTTAAAATTTTTCAATTCGTTTTTCTTCTTGCTCATAAGTTAATAATTCTTGAGTCCATTGTTATCTCAAAATTCTTCACGTAATGGGTGGCTTCTGACTGGCCATCCAAAAATATGCAGATACAAAATTTTCTATCTGTACACTTAAATCTGTACAATGTATGGAATAATGTACGCAGGAGTGGGCGCTAAATGAGATAAGATGAGATAATTGAATAATAGGAAGGAAGACCAAGAAAATGAATTTTGTATGTATTCTCCAATAAAATTTTATAAAATAATAACCACACACTTTTTTGTCTTGATCGTACCTTGACTACAATTGCAACAAAGTGTGTGTGTGCTAGGTAAAGGTAACTCTGTGTGTGTAAAATGTGTGTCATGATTTTTCTTACACCTGAAGAATCTACAAAAACAATTTTTTTCATTAAACTTCCTCCCCAATTCTTTTTCATTGTTTTATCCAATTTTTTTAAACAGCCATATTTTTTAAATGACTATTTAAAATCTTCCATCCTTAATTTTAATTTGACATTCCTCATGTTTATTTGTAGTCTCCTCCGAGTGTTGGCCACTTTCGTCAATTTCAAATCAGCATGCAATCCTTGTCTTCATCATCATCAAAGATTTTTTGATATGATAAGAAGCATGACAATATAAAAAAAGTTTTTATTTATTGGCTCTCATTTAACTACAGCTTTAATTTTACTATTAAGTACTACTAAAACATCTACAGCTAAAAATAAAAGGATGGAGGGGGGAGAGCAATTACTGTTTTAAAATTAACAAAAAAATTTCTAAAAACAACTTTCAATTGGAAAATTGTGGTTACATGCTGACAACTACAATTAACTGTAAAAGTGACAGTCATATTTAATTCAAAATGACCAATTCTCCTCCATTTGTTATTTTTATGCACACTTTTTATATTTACAAAGATATGACATTGAATTTCTAAGAGAGATTCATTTTCTTTAACTATTAAATGGAAAGGAGGAGAGGGGAGTTATATTAAATTGTTATTTATATTTAAAATTAAACTTAGATTATATTTTACAGTTTAACCACTCTACACGAGTCAAGTTTATTTGACTAAATTGTCAATAAAATAGTTATATAATGTTTTTAGGAAAATTCATGACAAGAAAAATCAAGTAAAATATTTTCCAAAAGTGTGTGTAACTTGAATTTTAGATAATTTTAAATGTTCAGTTACTCATGTGATATATATTTATTGTACATTAGTTCAACGAAGCAAAACATTTAGACATAAAATAAAAGTTTTTTCTTTTTTTTTGCATATAAAATTAAACAAGATGTGCTTTAAGTTTAATTATAGAATGAAGATGAACAAATTCGTTGACAAAAAAAACTTCTTTTTTTTGCAAATACATTAGGCGGTAGTTTAACGGTGATGTGTGTTAAACTAGCATAAATATTTCGTGCAAAGTGCATAAGGAACAAAGTATTAATTAAGCCAAAAGTTACAAGACTCTACTTTGTAGTATGTACAGTAGAAAGAACAGTTGACGAAAAAAAAGAGAAGGAATTTCCGTTTTCATCTTACAAAGTTTTTAGTTTTAAAAACAAAAATCATGACACTGACAAGATCACAAATCATTGCGTGCATACGCAACCATAAAATTGCATAAAAAGTAAATTAATGAACGCATAGTAGTACAATCTGTATCTGTACAACAAAAAAAACCAACGTTATGTTATAAGAGAGAAAACCCCATTCCCTGTCGTCATCGTCATAGTCTAAAGATGAAGAGAATTAAAAAAAAATTTGCAATGTTTTTTATTGTGTACAGGGAGTTTTTTTGTAAAGACATAAATACACATAAAACTAACACTGGCTTTGGCTTAGGAGTATTGTGCGTTTTTCCGTGAATTAATTAAACGCGTAGTTTTGCATATTATACCGTCTCTTGGGTGGTGTCATCGTTTACTCAAAAGTAGACAAAAATACTCATTGTCTATTGTTTTAGAGTTTATCTTGGCTTAGTTTTTTTGGGGTAGTTACCATCTTAGTTAGGTTTAGTTGGTTTCTTTGGTGTAAAATATAATTCAAGTAGAAAAATGGAGTACAATAAATCGTAAAGTTTTTTTTTGGCAAATTGTTTGTAATTACAGTCTTCAACATGGAGTAATATTTTAATTTGACCGAATTACGAGTTTTCCCTATTAAAAAATCCTTTTTTTGGGGAATGTAATTTTTTGTAGAAAGAGGAGCAAGAAGCAACAGGTTGAAAATATGCGTTAGAGATACTCTCGTGCTGTAAACTGCTCATGTGACAAATATTTAGATTCATAATTGTCAACAATAAATTAGCAGGTTGCGTGCATGTTTTTAATATGTAGTTTAAATCATTTAGGTCTCATTGTTACTTCTTTAAACTTTGAGCGTTTAAAAAAGGAAAAAGATGTTGGATATTCCAGGTCAAACATTTTTCAATATTTTACCTGTATCATTACAGGTGTAGAGTTTTAAGAAAACTTTAGTTCTACACCGTTATTATTATACAGTCTGCAGTCTTAAAAAAAACGAGAATAATCCCTAGTCATTTGTCATAAAAATTAATCCACATCCTTTCAACAATATTAATACCATGTTTGGTGTGAAAAATTCCAGGGTGTCCTTTGTATTCTTCTTTGTCTTACTTTTTTCAGTCAAAGTAAACACAAAAATTATTTTTTTATGTGCAAAATTAATATTTTAACATTCTTGTTCATGAAAATTTTTGAATATAATGTGCACACTCCCTCGTACCCGAAATTTAAATTTATTGACAAATCAGGTGTTGCACACACAATCTCCATAAAAAGGAAATAATTTTACACATCAAGTGCGAGATGCGACTGACCCAAAATCTGGGGAGGATGCTATTTCAATAGGCACAAGTTGGTCGTAAAAATAACCGTTGGTGTGTGTGTGTGTGTACAACAATACACAAGACATAAAAAATAGGAAAAAAGGATAGGGAATTTATTTTATGAATTTATAATTTGTGCCAGGTTATTTGTACTTATGACATTAACGGTCGTATAATTTTAGACATTGCAACCTGCGTGCAGTTTAAAGAAGGGATGAAATCATAAAAAATGCATTGTGACTTGTGTATAGAAATAAATTTGTCAAGTCTTACGATTGAGCTAATAATTTAATGGGCAATTAATTTTAATTTGTCTATAGTCTGTACCATCAGATTATTGCACAAATACATATTAATGAATATGTGACATTCTATTTTGCAAAAAAAAAATATTTTTAATTGGTTTTCTATATTTACTTTTCTTATATAATTCTTTTGTGTATCACATAATAAAAAATAATGTGTGGCAATTGGCAATACAAATAGAATTGATGAGAATTATTTTGACATTAAAGAAAAAGGAGGTGCTATATTTTACATGCTAATATTTGTGTGTAGTTGAGGGGATGATGACCTGGATGATTTAATTAAAACAAATGTTTTGAAACAAGTAAAGTTAAAAGTTTGAATTGTCATTAAAAACTAAAATTCAAGACACTTGAATTGACTTGCACCATGACCCCTCATGTCGTTGACTAAATTAAATTAGTCATTTGAGCAAAGTCTGACTCACATTAAAAAAGACACAGAATTTTTTAACATGTGAGAAAGCGTCCATTACAATGAAGATGGCCATATAAAAAAACAGAATGTTTCAATGCCTTATACATGTAATTAGCATATCCGTTGACTCTTTGGATGGAAAAGTTTAAAGTCGGAGAGCTCGTGTGATGAGCCCGTTGACATTATTATCCATGGGAAAATTAAATTTCGTCTCACTCTCACTCCCTGTCAAATGTCGATCTCAGACAGCGACATCACAATGGACCTATTATCAACTCGATTAAAGTCTACTAAATATATTTACATTTTAACATGTACTTCTTGTGTCTTTTTTCTTTTTAAACTCTTCTAGTAGATTCAAGTGCATCATTTTTTCGCATACCTAATCACTGACACACTCACATCTCATACATGTACATACATGTTGTAGAATATACAAAAGTCAGTCAACAAACAAAAATTTCCGAGTTGAGAATTGAAGATGAACTGAAAATTGAGGAAAAACTTTTCACTTTTGTGTCACATTTTAAAAAAGTCATGATTATTATTCATCAAAAAATATAATTTGTTTTAATTAACAAATACTCTATAGCTTGAAGACATTTTAAAAAAATTAATTAGTAAACTAAAGTTAATTAGCTGTCATGAATTTAACCGATTGACTTAGTCTTTGTGTGAGACCCGGATTTTGTTGTAGTTTAAAATTGTACAGACACAAACTCTCGTCTTGCTGACTGACATTTTAGCTTTAGGGGCCATTGCCTTGAGTCAATATTTTTTAAATGATTAAAAGTGTGCCATATGGCTTGACTCATATTTCATACCTAAGAAAATTCTTAATCCTCAATTTGGCATTTAACCATTGTTATCCTTTTACATCTTGACACGGGTAAAACAAAAGTTTTACTCCCTCCCCCTCTTCTCCCTTCAACTCTCTGACTAATCTGATTAATATCAAATCACGAACAATTAGTAATACCAGTACCATATTTATCGGTCAGTTTGTACCTCGTACATTGTGACTACATTATACAATAATTTCGTCATTATAAAACTAAACCTCACCACAATTAACAGAGTTGGTACATTGAGGATTAATATTTAACAATTTGCCTACTAAATGGTTGTACATTGACCATTAATTATAAAGTCTTTACATGGATTCTTAATTGTCTTGTGTGTGTGTGCATCTTAATTTTTGTGGACAATTTAAAAATTTAATAGACCGTTGATAATAATTTGAATGTGGAAAATGACCCACACTTTCTCTGAGTCTTCCCCTTAATTTCCATGTACATGCACGCACACATTGTCCCTTTGAAAAAAACTCTTAATAAACTTGTCTTATTTGTATTTTGTAAAATAAAATAGTCAATCGAGTTAACTACAAAAAAACAGAATAGGATGATTTCTTATTTTTCTTTTAACTAGAGTTGGAGTTAACTAGAGAGTTAAATAGTACAGTTTACAAGAAGCTGATTAACATTCCATTGAATTTGTGAATAAAAAAATGTGCTCTAAAATAATGATTGTGTAACGACTTTGCCATCTTTCAAATCCTTTTTCTTTATACAAAAAAAAACTGTGTTAAAAGGCGATGATTTCATGAATGATATAGGAAAGTTGTTGTGCTCTTATAGTTAAGTATGTACAGTATTGTGTATGGAAAAAAGATGATCGTATAATATTAGTCAAAAATGGTCTTATTGTTGTTGTCTAACCAGTGCTCATGTTGAATATTTTAAGCATAGGACTCTCGTAACTCTCGTTAATCTGTCGGGATGGTCGGGAATGTTTTGAAATAAATTTTGAAAAGAAAAACATAAAGACGCTAATACTTTGGTTTATGACTCTGATGCTCTCTCTCTCTTTGAATTGTTGTTATGCCATGGATTCAATGGATGAGTGATCAGATCTGGTGCATGCAATTCACCATATGTATCTTCAATGTACCTGTTACAATACACCTGAAAAAAAAGATGAAGAATAATAGCTGCCAATCTCTTTGCCCCTCTTTTTTCTTTATCTTTGTATAACATTTAACTAAAGTCAAAAGTGACTTATAAGGTAACATAAATGGTACAAAGAGTATTAAATATTTGTCCGACAATTTAAATTGTTCATTACAGTACACACATTATTATGCAATCATAATCACACATGTTTAAAAAAAGATGATACAATTTTTTTTCATGTGTCAGTTGATTGTCACAAGATTTATTGATCTACTTCTTATTTAGTTGAATTGATTTTCATCAATTTTAAGACTCATCTATTTTTACATGTGTCTCAACTTTTATTTTTTGAACTGTCAGAGAAATAAAATCTGTCTAATAATCTTTATTCAAAAGGAAGATTCTCATATGAAGAGAGAGAGAAAGAGAGAGAGAGAATGGGGAAGAGACGACAGTGACGTCGATATGCACCAAAAACCGTTTACAAAATTGCCGGAACATTCAAGAGCGGTGTGCAATGTAATCCAAGGGATACACCAACAATTTTATGTTTGCTTTATTCTTCTCAACATGCTACAAATTCTACAGATACACAACAACATGACTGATACAGATGCCTCAAGCTGGAAACCTCATAAAAAAGCCAGAAGCCAAATTCTCAATTCTCATCCTCGTCCTCACTTCATCAAAAGGTACTTGTCTCCCCAAAGTAAATTTCTACAAGTTGACAAGATAATTTCAATAAGCATAAATATACGAGTTACACAAACTCTGTGATAAAATCAGAATCAAGAGGGTGAGACAATTTAGTGGACAACCATAATAATTTGAAGAGAGGAATTCCTCCGATGATATTACAATTCGTAATTTTTTTATGACTCTCTTTTTTTGCCCATTATCTTTATATGGAAGACCACACATAATTTATTCTACCAGAGCCCATATATTTATTGAATTAACTTTATGCAAGGCTACACCCCCAACTATTTATATTGTGAAGTCCCCTATGAAGTTATGCGTACACTTTTTATGCAATCTTGTATTTTCACTTTATGAAATTCTTGACAAAATATTACATTTAAAAAAAAGAGAAGCTCTTCCGCTATTATAAATTCAACAGAATGAAGAGAAATGAAATAAAAATGAATTTGGTTAATTAATTCAGTCTCGTTCTATTACCTGCTTCTTGAGTTGATTAATGAAGGAGAAGATTTAAGTGGAATTTTATAATGAATTTTTTTTAAAAATAATATTTATTATTTTTTTACCAAGAAATTTTTACTAAAATAAATTCTAAAAGTCACTTAAGGAAAATTTAATGGTGAAATGAGGTAGTTCATAATAAAAAAAGTGAAGAGGGGTTTTAACATGTAATTTAACATGTAATTTAAATGTAATAAATGAATCTTTTTTTTCCTTACCATGAGAAAGAACAAGACATTGAGCAGCAATCCAGAAGAAGATGAAGTGACTGTACAGACTTCTTCTCCGACGTAACTTGATTACAAAATTCATGTTTTTTCCTCAGATTGTGACAAACAAGTAAAATTACTATTGTTGTGATTTGGCATTTCACATATAAAAAATATCAAGTCTCTTTACTTTATCTTGTCTCTCAATCACATAATTATTTCATCATTGACAAGAAAATTTTTTTTCTCTTTTCAACAGCATCATTTTTTTGAATCCCTTTAAAAAAACCACACACTTTGTTTTATGTTGTTTGTAGATTAAAACAAATGATCAAGTTTTTATTAAATATCCCAAAAAACTTTTGTGGTCCACATAATCATCTTCTTTTTTTGTCTTCTTGCACACACAACCAGAATCACATTTGTGTCTTGCTCATTCGTCCCATGTTGGTTTTTATCTGTAAAAAAATAGAACCAAAATTTCATAATTGTAACTGGATAACGTAACACACATTTAAAATTATTTTCCTTGACCTTACATGTACAAAAAAAACGTTTTAAGCATTTTACATATGAAGATTCATGTTAAAAATGTTGCAAAAAAGGGTTTCTGATTGTCATTAAAATACTGATTGTAGGGACAAAAAAAGTTAAATATTTTTAGGGATTTCATTGATGCAATATATGAATAAATTTTCTAACGGTGATGTTGGTTGTATCATGTTTTTTTTGTTGACATAAAAAAACTTACTCAGTTACTTGTGAACCAGTAAAAAAGCTACACAATGGAATTTTATGATGAGGTGGTCGAGACTATTTGCATATTGACAGGTAAACTATAGTTAAGCCATTGATTTAGTGTTTCGTGAGGTAAGAGAGAAAAGGGAACAATCAACTGACTTTCAATTTCAGTTTGATAAAAACAAGCTTCAACATGAGCATGCTGTAATCCATGCACAAGCTTAAAAACCTTGGGAAATATTGACAGTTAATGGTAACCGAAACCGTAAGGTTTATTCTTGTGGTGTGTTTATTAAATTAGTAAAGATAGATTTAACTATGTAAGATGCAAACAAACGAATGTGTATTAGGCTAAGTCAGGATTTTATAGAAATTATTAAACAATAATTCATTCCTCCATTTCCTTTCTCATCTGTCAATAATGAAATAATTTAAAATACCCACAGCAGTTATCACTAAATTTGTTGTGGTTTTTTCCCTTCTCTCTCCACAAAAAGTGATCAGTATTTTGAGGAGTGAGGACTGAGAGTAGAAATTTTGAAGCGTGTACAGTGTACGGTCTTTCATTTAAAATATTTTGTGTGTAAAATACATAACTTCCGTAACAATAAATTTTCTTGAATCATGCCACTACAGAGACTTAATACAAAAGATGGATAAAACAACTTAGGTTAGTTAACTTGACATTAAAATTTTAAATCATGATCTTCAATTCTTTCTCTTCTAATGATGAAAACCACAAATCAATAAAATTCGGACCCCACAATCTATCGAAACTTTTACAACTTATTTTTAATACTGAGAAAGACACAGAGAGAGAGAGAGAGAGAGACTCATCTCAAGTGAATTTGTACGTGTACAAATTAATGAACAAGTAGAAAAAACGGGCAAACAAATTGGCTTTGGCAGGCATGAATTAATTTGCACGACAAAAAAAGAACCTTGCGAGTTAATCAAATGTTAAGGAGAGAGAGAGAAGAAGAGAACAGGATGAAGAGAGATAATAAAAAAAATGGCAGAAAAAAACACGAGCAGAAAAAGTTTTGAGAGAAAAAGAAGAGTCCTTTATTGAGATACAAGTTAAATGTAAAGAAAAAAAATTCACCGTACAGATACTTGATCACACAATATTTCATCTTATCTCTCTCTCTCTCTCTTTTCACACATGTCAAAAATCCAAGAGTTTCTACTCATAAATTGAAAGTATTTAAATCTACAGAAAAAAGTTCCCTAATTCTCTCAATTGCCATACCGTCCATCGTCCATTGTCCGTGAAAACTGTTAAAGGTTTTATTTTCTACTTAAATGTCAAGCTTGGATTACACCTTAGTCTCGTAATTGAGAATTTCTAGTGTAAAAAAACCAAGACGCCAATAGTTTGTAAATGATCTTCTTCACAAAAAAAAATATAATGTACAGTTGATGATTATCCTTTGTCTAATACCAAAATAAGATTACAAGAATACGGGGGTTGTCTTACGGATATGACTCAAAGATAAGAAGAAAAATAGTAAAGGGATGGGATTCCTCTTGTAATTGGATGAGAGGGGATGTTGTACAGGGAGTGCATATAATTTTGAAAACAATTTGAGCTAAAGCCTTAATATGAATTCAGCTTTTAGGATAATTATTCAGCATAATTATTTTACATTACTAGGAATACTCTTAAGCTCTGTGACAGCCCTGTTTCTCCTACACTTTGTCAAGAGAGAAGTTTTGATTCCGTAAAATATTCAAGGAGGCCAGGGCAGGGTAGAAGATTGAACTTGAACAATATTCTTCCATTTTATTTATTACAATAGTAAACAGTAAAGTCTCTCTCTCTATAGGGGGGTGTATTTACATGTTTACTCTTAATTTTTTTGTATTTTACCAACTACACAGATACTTCTTTAACGAAAGCGCACTATAAGTTTGCTGTTTGCCTCTTCTTTTTTGTTCTCAATTACGCGGAATGGTGACGAGGACAAGGAGTTTTGGGCGATGAAAGCTCCTACAGGATTTTTTTTATATATGTAGAGACACCAGTAACTTGTAAATGGTAAAGGCATTGAAAATTAAAGGAGAAAAAATAATATCATTTCATTGTGTCTCCACTTTTGTAGAGAGAGAGAGAGACGCCTTTGAGAAGTTTAGAAAGAACGGAGACGGAAACTAAATCAAAGAAGGATTTAAGCTATGACAAGTTTAACTGTGCAGTGACTCTTATAAAATATTATTCTTTAGTAAGTTGTACACATTAAATTAATATTTTTCCTCTCTCCTCCCTTCTTAATTTCATAAAATGAGGGATGACAGTCGTTCTAATATCTATTGTCCTTTGCTTTTTTTTACAATATCATCTTCATATCCAACCAAAATGCACGAGAGTACAATGGCAGAGCTCTCATTTCTGTGTCTTGGAGAGACACCACAAAAAAATTGTTTTCAAGTCAAATGCAATTCATTGTCAATATGAAATGTGTAATTTACAGGGGAAAAATTATGGCGGGGATAAATTCGAAAAAAAAAGTTTTTGCAAAAAAAAACATTTTTGTTGTTTTCTATTCTCCATTTTACTCCCTGTTGTGTTTAAAGTTAAATTTTTATGAATGTCATACAACTAAACTGTTTACGTGTACAAAGATATTCCTCGTTTTTTTGTCATAATTATTGTTTTGACTTTTACTTGTTCCTTGTGTTGTTGTTGTTGTTGTAAAAAATGACAGTTTGTGGAAATGAAGATTATTTTGTAGGTATTTTTCAAGCGGAAGCTATTTAAAAATTTTCACCTTAATTTTAAAACTACTCTGTGTTATGTATACAAATAATACAGGTAGTCGTTCATGACGGGTCAATAATTATTTGTATTTGTTGTTTGTATCTTTAATTTTGCCAAGAGTTTTATTATTGTAATTATTTGTAATTTAACAGTCAAGTTTCTCATATTACAACACAACTGATATTACAATTACGCCTAATTTCAATTTGAGGAGTAGGGAGAAGCACACGACTGTCAAAAAATAAAAATTGTAGAAAGAAGGATTATGAAACAAGGAATAAAAAGTTGACAAAATTCAATCATGTGAAGAAATTTATTTAAGCAAGTTTTAATTCTCGATAGTTAAGTCCTCATAAAACTTCATCACCTTTAACCATCTTCAACAATTCCAAATCAGTCAATTTGGAAATGTGTAATCGCAATCCCAGAAATTGAAGAATTGACAAATGAGTACTAACAAAAAAAAGACTAAGAAAAATTCTATTGTATTTCTATGGGAGAAAGGGATACTATAATTCAATTTTTTAAACTACTTACTAAAACAAGGAGAGAGAGAAGTTTTAGGTAAAATTAATGGTTGGCATTTGTTTTTAAGTATTTTAATTTAAGACGAAAGGTAAATGGCGACAATTTTCTCCTTGTCTGTACTCCTACTCCTACTACTAGCGATAGAAAATATCCCAAATCAAATAAATGTGTGGGCTTTCCATTTCTCTGTTGTAGAGGATACACAGATCATTATATAAATTATATAAGATTGTCTATATGTAAAAAATACTATAATAATTTTTTAAATTTTCCATGTTATTTGACTCCCCCAAAAAAATTTACCCTAAAAAATTCAAGTTTGAACAACTATTTCCTCTCTATAATATGAGAATTGAGAATGCTTAATAATTAATGTCAACTTTGTAAAAAAATAAGAATTTTAAAAGTAGTAAAAATGGCGAAAGCGAAAAAAAAAGAAAAACAAGAAGCTCCATTATTTTTTTCTCTCAAGACTGTTCATTGAAAAAAATAAAAAGGGACATTAAAGTAAAACACCCGTGTAAATACCTTTGTAATTATTTTTTGACATGACAAATTACACCTAATAGAAATTTCTTTTTGTTAAAAAATTCTCATAAATCAGTAAACTACCGACAATCTTTTTGTAGTATGTCTACAGAACAGATAAAATATTTTTCATGTTTCAATAATTTGGCTAAATACGCATTCCAAAAAATTTAATTATTATTATGATTAGCTTCTCATTTTCTACATAATTTGGGACATTCAAAGTCAAAGAACTTGGAAAAAAGTTTTTATACAAATTATCTTTGGGGATGAGGAAACCCCAAAAATGGGTAAACATTTTCGGTTTGAAAACCACGACCATACGCACTTGAGTCATGGAAGAATGAGAAAGAGAGACAAAATTAGAATTCGTAATAGAAGAATGTCAATTATATTAAAAGAGACAGAGAGAGGGACAATAAATAAAAAATGGAGACAAGGAGAGCAAAGACTACGCCGGAGTCAAAGTCGACTGCCTGTTGAGTGCGTATCTGTACAAGAGGAGAGATACCTTTTAAAGTTTAGAATTTTTTAACAAGTCAAAAAAGTTTTAGTGCTCATTCCTTTGCACCATTTTCCAAAAAGCTTCTCCTGCCCTGTTTTTCAAGCTCCAAATCACCTCCTCTTCTTCTTTCGTCCTCGACTTGTTCTAACTTAGAACCCATAGCCATTCTATAGACAAGTTCATAGTTCATGGTTTTTCCCCCCTCTTGTTTACTCATATCACACAGATGCAAAACAACAACAACACAGATCCCCTATATCTGTAGTCGTTTTGATATGTTGCTTAGACCAAAAAAGGGACGCAGATTTTAAGTGACAATTTTTTAACCATCTTGTGTTACAGAGTTGATTTCTTGGGGGGAATAAATATTCAATTTAGTTTATATATATGCAACGTATTTTAACATGCTAACTATTTTGTGTATCCAGACGAATCTTTTTTAGAATACACAACATCGTTCATCTTACACTAAATAAAAGACAGAGAGAGAGAGAGAGAACAAAAGGATGGAGATGCCTGTGATACGATTTTACCATTAAAAAGGGTAGGAAGAGTTAACTCTTTTATCTTCTCATAGAGTTTTTGAAAATACACAAAAACTAAAGTCTCTTTCTGTGTCTGTTGTTGTTTAACTTTTACAATTCATTATAATTACCTACTTAGACATGTATTACAATGTGAAAGATTGCTGTTGTTTTTTTAAACTATATATATATAGACAGGTAATCAAATCCGTAAGACCAGGTGTACAAAAGGATTCTCTCTCTCTGGGAAGATAGTAAAGAAAGCAAAACATTTGGCAACAATCAAACAACAAGTTAGAAAATAGACGGCTTCTAATCAGTGTAAACTACATTGTACGTTATATTTAAACAAGTTTTTAACGGATTCACAACCCCTCCTCCTTTTTCTCTGATTCTCCCCAGTATTATACAAGAGTGTGATGATTGATTTTAAGATTTAGTTCGGGATAAAAGATAAAGAATTGTTCCATAACAATATAACATGCTCCAACTTTTTTTTGTTATAATTAATATAGTATTTAACTGTGTGTCTTTTCAACCCTTCCTTATGTTCTACTGTCAAATTATAGTGAATTGAATTACTAGCTTGAACATGAGGAAATTAAGTCAAAACAAACAGATAAATTTGTTTGTATCAAAATCCTTTCAAAGATTTTATCAAAAAGATCAATACACTTGACAATGAGATGCTCATCGTAAATAATAGTAAAAAAACAATATTTTAAAATTAATGCATTCTTACAGAGAAACCCAATTAACAAAACTAAGGTCTAATGTACGTGTTCTATCTGTAACCACAAAGTATTTTTATTGATAAGTAAGAAGGCCGAAAATAAAATAAGTTTAAATTTAATTTAAATAAATATACCACCTATGTACAATATCCTTCCTCAACTCTTGATAGAGTTGGAGGAGTCCTACTCTTGCATTTTTTTGCGTAGACGTACAAAAAAACGCATAGAGATTATATAGGAGAAGCACAACATCACGGTCTTCAATTAAGTCAGCAAACCATATAATCGTGAGGGCCTAACAGAATTGTTTTTAAAAGTTATATATTCTAACATGTATGTATGTACTACTACTGTATATAATACCTTACTAGTACAAAGCAAAAAGGGTATGAACATTTTTGGGGTTCTTGTATGGTGCTCATGTGTGAACTTTAATTTTAAAAAGGGTATATTTAATTCTACACAATAATTATAAATTTTGTCTTCTTCAACATTCAAGACCTAAGACAGGATTACACTATGCTTTTAGTAATAGTAGTAAAATATTTTTTTAAAATAATAATTAAGACTACACCCTTATAAATCTTACGTATCTCTTCTCTCTCTCTCTCTGTCTCTTTCTATCAACAAAACAACAACAAAGATGAAACGGAGGAAACGCAACTAATAGTCAGACGAGTAATCTACTGACCTTAAAAAACTGAATTGAATGACTTGAGTGAATTTTTTTTTGTCTACAGGTAAATGTATAGTCTGTATGTAGAGTTCTTTTTGCATTTAATCTTGGCAAATCTTCTCTCTATACAGAAAAGGCCGTATAGCTTGTATGTTACAAATAGTAAAATGTTTTTTTTTGTTTTGTCTATGGAGTACCGGGCCACCTCAACAGTTACAAATTTTCTTCCTCATTATTGGTATTAAGTTGAATTTTTTTTTGTGCTAACAAATTATAATTAAATAATTGCAATACTATCTGGGGAGCCACTGCCATTGCCACTGCTAGTGCTGGTGCAACTCCTTTTTATATCACAGCTCAACAATCTTGATTTTTGTATTAATTTATTTTTGTAAAAAACAAAGGCACGATAAAATATAATAAGTTTGAAAAAAATTAAATTTATTAAATGCTACACTCACTCTACTCTACAGTCTCGGTTCTTATTGTGAGAAGAGATAAATAGAGGGGGGGGGAAGAGCAATTTTTTCAAGCATGATTTTCACCGTAATTAGATACTCATCATCATCGTAATTATTTTTATTGAGGATTGGGAGAAGGATGAACAAGCATTTCAGTTTAAAATCATTAAATTCTATATTTTATATATAGATGAAGGAATAGAGACAAAAAATTAGAGGCCATGTTACTTATAAATAGTAAAAGCCCTTTTTTTTGTTAATAAGGAAGAGAGATGAGATGAAGAGAAGCAGAAACTATGGAGGAGCCCACCCAAAACAATAGGAAATAATTGTAAAGGGGAAAAAAAATGTAAAGACAGGAGAAACAATATATATTTAACCTTATTATAAAAAAAAGTCTGCGGGCACTCTCATCTTTTACTACCTCCATCATTTAATCTTTGTTGTGATGATTGAAAACAACTTACTTTGTACTTCTTTTCTTTGACAAGTTGAAAAATGAAAAGAGTAATAATAATAATTAATTGTTTGAGAGTCAATAAAGAGACAATAAAGACGTTTCACTGATGATTTTTTTCTTTGGTGGATTCAAAACAAGGAGGAAAAGTGTAAAGGGGGATAATTAAATTTAACTTTGTCAAAAATAAATTTAAACTTACCAAGTTGATAAATTGGTCCATTAAATTATATTCCGATATGACACACAAAAACTTGATCCCACAATAAAGAACTGAGTCACTGGAGAATTTTTGAATATATGTACTTTCTCCAAATAAATTCAATTGAATTTTGAGTTGATCAAATTACACTTGATATTTTTCAAAATTAATAAAATTTGTCCACTTTTGTTTCTTAGCTTAAAAATTCCGTTCATGAATTTATCACAATTAAATTCAAGATTGTAATATAAAAGACAATAAAAAACTTGCACTTTGTCAACAAAGAAAAAACGTTTTTGTTACTGACCCAAAGAGTAGCAGTGGGACAAAATGTGAATAAATGATATCTGACCGACACAAAAGAAAAGATTTGAATGAGCTTTGAGAGTTGACACGAATAAGAGTATTACATAAATAAAATGGTTATGGTTTTTGTCCTCTCTTCATCTTGGTCAAGAAGACAAGAGGGAGGTGGTCTTTTGGTCTCTTCAATAGGGGATGTGCACTGAGTGTACTTGTGGAGAGAGAGATGTATATAAATAAAAAATTGTGGAGAGATATTTTATGATGTGTATCCTCACATTTTATTCCTTTCCTCACTACACCTTCTGCCTTATGTTTTGGTACATAAAAAAAGATGATATTGAATTATTAAAATCTTTTTTTTATATATTTTGCAGTCTGTCTATCTTAAAGTACAAACTTACAAGTCTCGCGTTGGTATTGACTGTGAGAGAGAGAGAGAGGAACACGCGAGTTAACCACAAGACTGCACAGTCACAACTAAACTGCAAGATTAATCAACAATCTTTTACCTGAGCCTACCTTTACCACACCAAGGTATATAAGTATGTATCACACACTTTTTATTTTTTCGCAAACGGCAAACCCTTGTGGAATGTTTAAACAGGTAGATTTCAGATTTCATTTAAGAATCCCTTCCTTCACCGTCCTTCTCTGATTTTTATTGTACTTTCTGTTCATTATGTAGTTGTGTAGGGACGTAATAGAGATGGGAAACAGAGAGTAAATCTTTTATAGGGATAGTCACCAAAAAAAAGAGCTTAAAATTTTGTACTAAAGGTCTACGTACTCATAATATTGTTATATTGCATCTTGTACTAATTGTAGAGTTATCTGTACAAAGCCGGTATTTACAATTATAAAAACTACAGAGATGGTTTTTTGTTGTTAAATAGTAAACTAAAAAAGATGAATCTTCTTTATTTTTTTTTATTATCTAGGTTTATTATTATTATGTACTTGTCTTTCACTCAATGCACTTTTTTGGCAAGTCAAGGGTCGATTAGACTTAAAACTCCATTTATATGTAATTAACTATCTCAAGTGCAACAATAATTACAAGAGGGATTATTTTCTACATGTTAATAATAATTTGGCCACAAAATCTTCTTGAAAAGTGAAATTTAATGTAATAATCACCTACAATAATACTCAAAAATAATCTCATAAAATTAAATCCTTATTTTAAAATACTCTTTTTTTCTTTTCTCTCCATGTAATGATTTTATTTTTGTAAAAAAAGAAGAAAAAACAAAACAATTTTGATAGAAAATGTTTTTTTTTCGTGAAATTTCAAATGTACATTTTGGGACTTGTGTGGTATTTTGATTTTATTACACAACAGACAATTTTTATTTTTGAGGAAACTCGCCTGTCCCACGGATTATCATTGGGGAACGAATTTTTTGGAGGAATGAATGATATTTTTATTGTGACATGTGTCTACATATAAAAGTTTTGTACTTCATGCAACTCTGAACACTGGACATTGACACATAAGCTATTTATAATAAAGGACTCTGCCTTCAAATTTTAGGACGGAAACTGAAATGACAATAAGAACAAGGCTTATGTACCTTGTACAATTATTAAAGCGAGTAAAGGCATTACCATGCAAGTTACATATTGTGATATTCATACTTTTTTTTGTGTGTATTATTTGTTAATGTTAATTGTCTGACAGCTTCTTTATTTTTGTTAAAGATTGTAAAATTCATGTCTTAGCTTATTTCTTACATTTTTCCTTGTTTTTCATCTCTATTAAGAGAAAAAGAGACGAGAGAGATGAGACTTCACAAACAGTATGAGAGTACAGCAATCACAATAATTGTACGGTTAATAGCTATGCAATTACAGGATGCGGTGCATCATACAGGTGAACAAAAAGCAAAAAAAAACCCCAATTTTTTTGTGTGTTTCTTGCACATTTGTCTGAGGACAATTAAATATATTTGAAATAAACGTTTTTTTGTATAAAATTCTTCGATTTTTCGTTCTTCCTAAAAGATTCTATACTGATATATGTGAGACTGTGAGTAGTCAGATGACAAATTACAGTTAAATGTGGACAATTAATTACTTTTACTCTTTTCATTTACATTTTTTTAAAAACTCTTCCTTTCTACATAATCTCTACTAAATTAACTGTCCGATTACCACATCTCCACTAAAATGTATGTAACATACATGAGGGGTTATTTTATTTGTGAAAACTTTTTTAAATTAAAATTATTCACGTAAGTACCAGTCTGTAGAGATATAGCAAAAAAAATAAATAGAAATAAAATTAGTGTTTCAATGATTTTTTTAAATTTAAATTTTATAAAAATAGTGATTTGTAAATTAAATTCAAATTCCCTAACTACTATTTTGAAAAGGGTTTTATTTCCTACATTATAATGTAGAGAATAATCTTCTTGTTGAATGTTATTCAACTCTTGTTCATTAAACATGAATCTCAAGTAGTGTCTGTGTATTGTACACAAAGAAATGTACTGAAAAGTTCTTTTACTGTATGTTTTACGAGGAGATTGAGGACTGTGTTGTGTACTGTACTGTACTAACTAAAGAGTTTTATTTTCTTGTGTACGTTTGTTATATTTTATTGAATTTACGCGAAACTAATTTAGCATGGAAAAGATGCTTGAATATATTTGTGTATATTCTCTGATACTTTATTATGTTCGCAACTATTATTGACAGCCAGTGGAGCATAGAAATTTTTAAGAATTAAAGTTTGTTGTTGAGCAAAAATCTTTAGTTTTTATACAAATCCCTTTTCTAATTTTTGCACATTGTAGTTTACAATATGATGTAGTGTATGCACTGTACATGTGCAAAAATTCTAAATTCATAGCCCCATGCATTTTACCCATGACTCAATAAAAAAAAAATTTAAGACTTTGTGCCAGTGACAACGGAAGTTGGAGATTGAAGCTCTTTAAAATAGTTTTGATTTGTACGCTTTTTATCTATGAGATTTGTAAAAATGTGCAATGTCTTGTGTACATATTTATTTACACTATGCTCTCGATTCATCTCCATGTTTAACTAAATAGAGTCTCAGTCAGTAAATTAGAAATGCATTTTGCATTAGAAAATAATCATGAGGAACAAACAACAAGAGATTTTTGTTATTTTTGCAATGGAACTAATACACATAATTTTTTAAAACTTTATAATAAGTACAGATACACAACACACACACACACAATGAAAAAGAAATATAATTTACAGTCATTCCACCAAAAAAAACAGTGCTTTTATTAGTTAATAACAAGGGGAAAAAAGAAGGATGCAAAATATTGTGATATTATGTACAAGAAAGTGTTTTGAAGAGAGAAAAGAAAGTCATATAATTGCAATTTTGTCTGATAGGATTTCTAATTTCAAATTTTGACGATATGTAAAACTCAACAGTGTGTGTGTGTCTCTATATTTTTGTTAGTAGTCAACATAATCTTTTTTTCTTTCTTTTACTTCCTAATTATTCTTAACTCTTTTTGATGGTTTAATAATTGAGAGAGATAAAATAATTACACGAAATATATTAGTACAAGTTTACTCTAAGTAACTCGAATCGTGTATATAAATACACGTGTGTACACAAATACATGTGTCTCGTTCCATTGTCAATTCCAATTCTCATGTTGACATGTTGTGGCCATGAAAAACGTGTTAATTTGAAGCCTTTTTCTTTCATTTGTTCATACTCTCCATGACACGACAAACGAGAAACTTTTTTGTGATTAAAGTAAAATTCTAGTAAAAGTTTACACTTGTTTTCAATGTATTTTTTTCGTAACATCATCTACATGTGTATTTTTATTATTGAATGAGTTTAACAATATTTTTACAATTTAAGTGATTGTAAAATTTTCCAACATGATAAATAATTTTGTAGTGCCTTCCTAAAGTTTAATGCCACTCCATTTGCAATCTAATCAAAGTTCAGGTATGTGGAACTTTAGTCATGAAATTGAAAAGGTTTTGGAAAAAAAGCATAGTAACGTGAAACTGACCGCATGTAATTTTTGATTGTGTATACGTACAACAATATAATTTATAGGGATGTATATTATTATGTAGAGTAAAAATACATGAACTTGTCTGGTAAAATGTATCTGTACAGATAGTCTCACAAAAAAAAGTCTTTGGTCTTGTGGCTATATTTTTTTCATGCTTGGTTTCAACTTGAGCTGACAGTGATTGTGACAAAGGCCACACACAATTTCCCTGAGACATCCAACTGATTTTTCAACATGAGGTCTCTCTTTCAGTCTTTGATATTACCCTTATACATTTATCTAGGTATATTTTATGATCTTGAAAATTACACGCATCATATATACTTAACACTGTTTAAATAAAGATCCAGGTATGTGGGTAAAAACGGTTTTTTTGATTGTATTGTGTGCCTACGGCAAAGCGTACGCTGCATGTTTATTACATAAAATTCTTTCGATGGGTTATAATCTCGATTTATATATATACATGTTATATATTTTTGTGTAACACTAATCTCAATAAAGTTATTCAATGATTAAAAATTATTTTTTTTAGTGAAACTGTAATAATAATATATATCGTATAAATTGATACTGGCTTTTTTTAATTAAATTAAATTAAAATTTTTTAGGTATAGTTCTCTATAAAAAATTCTGGACATGGAGGGTTTCAGTAAATTTTTTTTTCTTCAAAATTTTAAAACCAACACAAATGATTGTCAAAATGAATAGAACTCACACAACTATGTATACACTTTACATCTCATATCTATTGAAATAGGAAGGAGAATAAATTGACAGAGGAAGAAATATTTAGTTAATGTTGTAACTAAAAGAAGAAACACTAAATAATATTTAAAACATGTATCTCAAACAGTACATACTATGAAATGAAATGAAACACTCTATATATATGTATTATTATAAGTACATGCAACTTTGTGTCTAAAAATGCAATCTCCAGACTTGGAAAAGTGCTTGAAGCCAGCAAAATAACAGATCACATCTGATTCCAATAAACGGTCTATGTTCCAGCAAGTTTTGTCTCACTTGTACACCGTATTCGATGAGTTGTCTCAACACCATCGGCCTCTTCTCCATCCTCTTGTGGACATCCCAGAGTTTTACAAAAATGCTGGTTATTCTTCCAACTGTCCTTCAAGGATAAGTTAAACATTGAGTAACTAGCATCCCCAGTCACCTGGAAATTGATCCATACATTTAGTTAGAATAATTCTGTACAATATTTATTATTCTAGACATGAACATGATTTTTAAATGTCATTGATATTGATCTTGGTTAATTACCTCTTTAACAATGTTCAAAAATGTTGGTAGACGCGTTTTTAGTTCACTTGCCGATAACGTCGAGTATGTCTCTAACAGGATGAGTCCTTTACATCGTGGATGTGAAGGCTGCTTGAAAACATCAAGCTGGAAATACTGGTCATTTAAGAGAAAGCAGCGTCGCTTTTTACCTGTAAAATAATGATTTCATAGTGATGTAAAAAAATTCCAAACTTTGATTTCCACTTTTGTGTTTACAAAATGTTAAGCTAAACTGAAGAAATGACCTTCTCAAGGCCAAACAAGGTACTTACAAACTGTTAGATGGCTGTGATCCTTTTGTCTATAAATGAGAGTTCATTAATTAAATTAATTTGATAAAAAGTTTGATAAAAGTTTTGTTTTTATAAAAGTTTGAACATTTATGATTATGAAAAATAAATACTTACGCCAACATGTTGCAATAATCACGATGGGAGAGGGCCGTCTTGACTTCAACCACTTGGTTGTTCAACTCAGGTCTACGAACTGTGTATGTATAAGTCCACCTACCCTTCTGACCCCGTTTTCTTAACCTAGCTTGCATATGGCCACTTGTCTTGAGATAGTGATGGTACAGGCTGAAATCTTGGAAACCAGGGAATGCTTCAGGCCCTGTTGTAAAAAAAGTTAACATGTTATTTTGCAATGTACTAAATCTAATTTTGATCTGAATATATCCATCGAATGCTCTATCATTATTTTGAGACAATCTGTCATTTTTTTAAAAAAAAATTATGACGTGGAAAAAATTTCACCCTTCCGGTGTTTTTACAAGAATTTTTTTTGAAAATTCTTTCATGTCACTCCAAAGTTATCCAAATGACAGATTACCTCAAAATAATTATCTCCACCCAAAAAAATGCTAAAGCATTCAAATCTAAGGTAAAACCCATAAAGGGTCAAATTATAAACATTTTGTCACTTCACAAATAAATGATAACACATACCTGGTAATGGACCTTTGACTAGGTATTTCACTTTACGTGACGAAGTATCTAATCTATCACGGACATCAATTCCTAGTTTACTCACAACTGAGTGAATCATTCTACAAATTTTACTCTCGAAATCCGTCGAGTTGTCCACAACATCAAAATACGGATGCCTATAATTTTTAAAGTAAAGCAGAAATTAAGATAAAATACTTTTGGTCAATTACAATTACATGGCCACTCATTAAATAAAAAATAATCAAATGTATAGTTAGTTCATTACCCGACCCAAGCCATGGCTGCATTGTGATCTAGCTCCCGAGCTAACTCCAAACCCTCTGATCTTGCAGCATGATCCTAAAGTAGAATATTAATTTTATTGTTGGTGTCAAAAAATGGAAAGAGACAACAATGAATGAAAAATACCTCAATTGTGTAGAAATCCTCAGCTCCATTAGCCGCTGAAACCATATGGATGATCTATAAGGAAATACATTTTTAATTACAAATTTTATACCACTTTTACAATGCACTCCTCATATTACATGTCACATTAATTTTTTAACCTGATGATAACGTGTATCTCTTAATTCTACTTGATTCCATCCATTCCGTTCCAGAATACCCTCCCATTGTTCTGGAGAGATGAAGGCTGAGGCGTCCATTGTGCCCCGGTCACTAAGATAAAAGAATAAAAATCCAAAAGTCATTTCCTGACAATCCCAACTACGGAAATGCATTTTCAATACACACACAAACAAGTTTTTCAAGTTACCATATAACTAGAACATCACGATTTAGTTTTTCGGCAACTGAAAAAAATACGGACTCAACTTGCATCATCGTCCGTAAAAGTTCTTCCTTCATAAAATCAAAACAAGAGCCAATTGTTTACATAAAAGTGCTTCACAGTGAGAGTACAAAATATTAAAATCTTTATTTACTTGGAATTCTACACCCTGCTTCTCTGTCAGTTCACTGAACTTTATGCCTCCTCCGAGTAATATTGTGGCCGTTTCTGGAACTCGTAGTACTTTCCATCCCAAATTTTCAAAGAAAGTACATAATCTGCCTATAATAAAAAAAATTATATTTAATTTTAATTTCATAATATTGCATGAAAATGAAGATGTTAGGTATATAAAAAAGAAACATACTCTGTCCAGTAGTTTTGCCTCCACATGGTCCACCAGTCAAGACAACTTTGTACACTGTTTTGGGGTTTTCATTTTGATGATTCCCGGAAGAATTATTGTCCAGGGACAGGACACCATTTGAATCTAAATGGCCATTGTGAAGATGACTATTTAATAAGTCTACGAATCCATTAGTGGCTGGATGATGATTATTTTCAATAATATTATTCACAACTCCATTGCCATTCGACATTTTGGTGTTCTGTAATTAAATAGTAAAATACTTTAATCCATCGTCACATAAATACCGACACAAATTAAAATGGAAACACGATAAGCTTTTAGTCAAGGGAAAAGATACTTACTAATAAAAACAGATCGTACTAGACGTTAAGTAAATAAATACTAGAGTTAAAACTGGGGCGATGTAGCATTAAACTGTAGACAAAATGCTGCATAAATAGTCTAGAGAGTTATTTATATATATTACAACAAACTAGTCAAGCTCAGTCAGCACTTGAGCTTGACTTTAGTAAAGTCTAGTTAAATATGAGAGTTTACAATTCACCAACACGTGCAAATTAAATAGGAAAGTTTTCCATCATCATTTACAAGCCTCATAGATTTCCTATAAAGCTTGTTCCTCATTATATATTCTAATATTTTTTTTGCAATATATCCTTTATACCTTAGAATCAACATTAAATATTATACAAAGTATATTTGCTTATTATCATCATAAATCAACTACGCTACATAAATTAATAGTCTCGCCATTTGTATTGTTAAAAAAATTACATGGAAAAAATTTACACAAAAAATTGACATATTTGACATTGAAAAGGAAAAATAGTTGGTAAATGTACTGCATAGTATTAATTGAAAAGAAAACAAAGTTAAAAAGTTTGTAAATATCAAAGAATATGGGAGGTACATATAGTTTTGCGGATATAATGCCAAATGCGTAAATAAAAATATTCTTACTTTATCAGAAGTTGACTGATGTAGTTTGTTGAGGCTGACAACAACAACTCGACAATGTTTATCAACCACTGATGCAAAATGACTGACGATGGAGCGATCGGCTGGATTTTAACTCCAAACTAAGTTGACCACGTTTGGACCCAGTCGTCGTAAAAATTTTGAATCCCAGCGGGCCATTGAGAAATAAATTTCCCCTTAGATTTTTGGAACGGTGTGGAAAGAGCTTTGCCAGTACTTAATAAAATGATACATTAGAAATTTGATAGTACAATTTATTGTCAAGTGGTTTACTATACATGAGACAAGATATTATTTGTTGGATGAACAATTAATATTTAATGAGCTTTGCCAGAATGTAGGCATAAAATGTAATATGATCCAAAGTTGTGTATAGATTTTTATTGTATTATCTCAAAGTTCATGTAAGGTCAAACTGTCTTGATATGATGAGTACTCATATTTTGCAACATATTTTTTAGTGTAACTTAGTTTACTAAATATATAAATATTTTCTTGGAGGGAAATTCCATGAAATATAGTTTGGTATTTGCTTTGTTTTCTTTTTTCTATTGAGTCTAAAGCTCATTCATGTCTACTGTTAATGGGCTTACTCTTCAAATCATCAGACGGAAAAGTTTTATAGATTTGTAATTTCAGATAGCTTGACTTTGTATGAAAAAATGACAAACTAAAAACTACTAAAAAGTTTTTTTCTCTAGAAAAGCTAATCATGTAAAAACAATTTGAATTATTTAACGTAATCAGTTTGTGTGCTTAATCAAATGTTGATGAGCATTTTATTTCTATTTCTCTGGAAAACAGTCATACGATTTCCAATGTCACACTAACATGACAGACACTTATGAGAATATTTTATGATTTTTGAAAATTGTCATTCAAATAAGAAAAAGATTTATGAGACTCGTGACCTGGTCACCTGAATTGGAGAAAATCACAGGACATTCTCAATTAGTCCACTGAAGCGGAAAAAAGATTTAAGCAAAAAAGAAGCAAATTAAGTTGTAAAGATGCATCTTTATAATTTTGAGGCAAAATAATGTAAAACTCCTTATATTTGCAAAAAAAACTGTGAGTAATGCCCGAAACGAAAATGTTGATGGAAAGTGACAATAGAAAATTACAAAAAAAAGATTCTTGACACATTGTAGCGACCACAAACTGTCGCCGTTATTCTTCGTTCTTTTCACGCAATTATTTATTTTTTGCACACACTCGTATCTTTACATTACATAGATATCTGCAGTATTACAGGAATTCCAGGTCTAATAAAGTACTTGAGAATTTTCATACTGATTTTAATAAGTTAATTGACTTTCATTTACATATTTTAAGTGATCACAATAAAGTACAATTTGTCCTATTAGGTGTGGGTATATCTGTATAATCACATACTTAAGTATCTACCATTCATCAAATTTAATTGACTATACTTTTTCAAAAATTATTATTATTTATGAGAATAAATTACGTGCACGGAGGATATTAATTAAAATTATTACAGAATTAAATTTTTTGCACAGAATAAATTTTTACAACAAAAGACACATTTAAATTCTTCATGTCTCAAGGCAAAGTAAAAGTGTCTCGTTGAGAGGGAATCAAGTTAATAGTGTGTGTAGCTCATTTGATTCAAGTCTTTTCTAATCTAATCAAAAGCTCTGTGGTTAGTGTTGGCAATTATTTTGCATATATTATTACAACTACAAGTCTTTATACTTGTCGTCTCTTGGAGTGGTTGATAAAAGGAGTTTGAGTGGTCTCAAACTTTGTTTCCTATGGAGGACTAACTATCAAAGTCCAACTTGCATTTTTTTTCTACACAAAGACAAATAATAAAAATGCATGCCATTTTATTCTGTCTTACGTTACGCTCGTTGCAATTTGCAATCGTGGGGGACGATATGTATTGTTGTATTAAAGTCTGTAATATGAAATTGACCCCGAAAATAATACACAATGCACATGTCTTGCAAATTCTTGACCAAAATTATTCTCAGTCACTACCAAGACCCATAAAGAAAAAAAGTTATTTGGTTGAATAATAATTAGTGTCCAATAAATTTTATATGCATTTCTCAACGATGATGAAAGAAAAGGACGAAATTTGTCAGAGAGGAATTAGATAATTTTTTGCAATGAGCATTGAAGTAGTTTTTTCTAAATTTAATAAAGATTAAGTGACGACAAGTACTGGTTGCCATTATAATTTATTTTTGCACACTTTTAAAAAATGTAAATAAGTTCCACTTGGATGAAAAAAACCTAAGCAAAAAATTGATGTTGTCCAGTATTCTCTACACTTGATATGTACAAAAAAATGTCTTCGTTATTTTTTTGGAGCCTTGTTGATGCACTTGAAATAAATTATGATCTCAGCATTAGGAATGTACAGTGTACAGTGTACAGTATCTATACATATACAGGCAGAGTACTATTTAATAACTGTTGAGTTTCCATTTGGTCTGCTCCTGCTCTGCTTGTAAAAATATTTTTTAGTTGAGACTGGAAAACTAGAAACACCAGAAATGACGCTGTTTGATAAGATAAAGACCAGTCTCTCATTATCTTGACATGTCTAGCCTACTGAACAGAGTTTGTGATTTTATATTATGCAAACAAATTATTTGATGGTCAACAACATAGTCTTCCTAAATGGCAATTTTGCAAAGAAATAATTTACATGGATGAGGTAAAATGTTTAATAAAATTATCTTTGTGAAGAAACATTTCAAAATAATAATTTTGATGGAAATAAATTATTTTAATTTAAAATTAAATTTATTTCCGTCAAATGATCTTGAAATCAATAGGTCATTGAGTAGATCACATACAGAAAAAAGGGGAAAAAAGATAACGAGACTGTATATCATTTTGTCAGTTGTCAATCAAACAGTGTAGATTGGTAAATAATGATTTATTTATTTTACTTTTAATATTACTTTATTAAAATAAAAATACTTTAACTAACAACTAAAGCTTTATCCATTTTGGATGAGCGTGCAATAAATAGATATTAACAAGAACATAAATATGGAGGCAACATGCTTGATAGTACTGTTACTATTATGACAATGGGTGACTGTACCTGTGGTTTCTTTATTTATCGCTGTTATTAGATTCTCACGGAGAATTTCCAACTGTGTCTCTACCCTCTCAATTTGTACTCTTGTTGGATCAGAACAAGATTGAAATGTCTCCAGTAAAGTATTCAGTTGTTCAGAAACTGTAAAAAATTGAAAATTAATAAAACAAAAAAAAAGAAATGAATTGAGACTTTTTCAATGTACTTTTGTATGTCTTTAGACGCTGAACAAAGTCAGGATTAGTTGTTGACAAAATTCGCTCGATTTGTTTCACTTCATTAAAATTTCGATTCCATTTTTGCATGCATGAATTATCATCATCAATATCAGAAGAGTCGGAGAGTGAAGAGTCATTGGAATCTAAATGAGATTTGGTTCTTTTCTCTTCTTGTCTCATGTAATCTTGACACAAGTTGAACATGATGATCTTCTCTCCAGACTTTGGACTTCCTCCACTAGCATCCTTCCGAATGTACAAGGCATGTCTATGATATGTCTGCTACATAAACACAAAAGAGGGGTCATGTGCCAAGAACCTTGGTAACTTGTACTCACGTCATAAATGCCGACAATTTTTTGATGTATAAATTTAGATTTTGTACAAGAGTCAATAATTATGCTGACCATGTCTTATGCTCACTAAAATTTGTACGATCAAGTCAATAAACTATAAAACAAGTTTGTTAAGTTAACGAACACTCAAAATTGTTTATTCATGAATAATAATGTCAATGGTTGCTTATTCTTATAATTAAAGCATAATTTTTTAAATGTACTTCTTTATTCTAGCGAGTACATGCACGCACATTTTTTTTATTAATATTCTCAACATACATAACAGATATATAAAATTTATGCAAGTTATTTCACAGTAAATCTCATAATATATGGGATCCATTAAAGTTTAATATTTTAAAAAAATAAACGAACATTTTGTCTGAATTTTCTTCTTTTTTTCCTTCATTCATTTCTTCATTATTTATATAAATTCACACGATTATTTTGCACGGATTGAGTAAACCTGATATGAAGTAGATTTGTATTTTAGAATTTGAGATGAAAAAGAAGCCAATGTACCAAACTTGAACGGAATTTAATTCATGTTAGTTATAGTTTAAAAATCCATATCCATTCACTCATTATTATGATAATTGTATTGATGATAAAATAAAACACGATGTACTCCAACTACTAACTAAACCAGAAGAAATCATTCAGACTTTGTAAAATTGACTGTGTAAAATTATAGAAACCCTTGTGAGTCACAAGGGAGAATGTGTGGAATATGTTAGTTTTTTATCAAATATTTCTTTACAATGGTCAATAAAAACGAAATAAAACTCTTGACAAGCTCATTCTTTAATAAATATTTCATGTCAAGTGTTTGTTTAAAAGCCCATTTGGAAATTAATTGTCAAGAAACTCTTCCCTTTCCATCTCTTTAATTGTTAGAACGCGTCATTTGAGTTTCAATGCAAAAAGAAATATCAAAATTAAATTGACAGTTCTCAAATATTCCAAATTTATTTTATCTCACAATCCAACTAAATTTTGAGTAGACAAAACTTAACCTGAAAAAATGTTCAGAAATTCAAAATTCGTCACGACACTTGTCCTCCTTCTCCACATCTTTGGATTTTGCAGTGGGGAAAAAATCCTGCGGTTTTATACTGGGCGGAATCAAACAGGTGAGGAGAGTAAACTAACTTTTTTTAAATCTTTGACGACGCTTTTATAACAAAATACTTGATTCTATCGGTCAGATTTTAAGAAAAATGAGAAATGAAAGTTATTGTGTTTATTTCATTATTAGGAGAGCCCATTGCTTTCCCGGCTATCAAGGATCAGTGCCAAAAAATTCCACCCGAATGGAAACCAAAAATATTATCCGTGGATTACACCAATTATAGGATTGAACTTTATGAGGATGACAAATGTGACAAGGTGTTAATCATGTTGCAATCTAACAGTGGGGCAGGCGATTATGAGCACTTCAAACTGGCCATGGAAAAACGAAATGACTTTTCGGACACAATGCCAATAGATCGAGTAAACTTCGATTTCAACTTACACGAAAAGATATACGATAAAGTGTCCTCCTTCAAAAAATGGGATTAAGGTTGGAGGGTACGTATTTAAAACTACAAAGTGCATCTAGTTTTTCAATATGCATTGTAAAATTTTGAATTTAACATCAATGTGTGCAGAAAACTATAGGACACAATAGTACGGCATTCATTTTTTGAAAAAAAAAAATTTCGAATTTTAAAAAATAAAATATTTGAAAATCTAAGCTTTGAAGATCTAA
>JAQIVZ010000730.1:0-51896 GCA_034700945.1 Arrhopalites spinosus | reverse complement strand
TGAATTGGTCACCTCAGTCGACCTATGTTGAAGTTTTTAGGTCAATTCCTTCCTGACATCGAAATAGTGTTCCTTGTTAGTTTGAGAAGCTTCATTCAACAAGCAGATTTGCATGTCGTTTTCTACACGCTGATCAAGTGACAGCTGTCTATTTCATCCTTTACAATTTTCCCAATGTAGGAAAGAAAGGGAAGGAACCACGTCACTAGCCTATTATAATATTTCACGTTTCTATACATTATAAACTCACACATCTATACAACCCCAACACACTTTACCTATCTTTCTCTCAAACTCTTCCCGAAATTCTCTCTCTCTCTCTCCATTTCTCTATTGTAAAAAGTCTTCTCTCAAAAAAACTTTTTTTTTCCTTTAGATTTATTACGTACAAACTTATATTGTCAATTGTATGAAGCCATCAAAATCTTGTTGCCGTTCTGTCTCACTTCATTCAAATTTCCCCTCTCCCCCCTCACATGCTCAACTTATCATTTTTTTTCGATAGCTCATCTAAGAGATCTATATTTTTTTGTAAGGCAATCAATTCCATCAATGTCAACCCACAAATCTTTTTCATTTATTTTACAATATTGTAATTCAATCAAAAACATTTATTTTATTTTATTTATTAGAGCCTTGCCAATGGCTTGTGTAGATTATGCTAAAAATAAATAAATTTTTGTGTCTAAATTGTAGGGGAGAGAAATGTAAAGCCCGAATGTCAAAAAGGATTTTTAGTGTCCAATGTCCATTACTCAATGCCACAGAGGGGATGGGTAGAAGGGTAGAGAGGGCTGTCAGAATTCTCACTTCCTGTTTTCATCAAACTACCTTTTCGATGTCTTAATTTCATGTCATAGTCATTTCTAATATAGATCCATCATCAACTATTGTGGTTTGTGGTGTGATTAATAATTTAACTTGTTTAAATAGAATTTTACACTCAATATTCCCAAATAACATATAATTGTCTCTTTTAATCACATTTTATAAATGACAAGATGGGCCATGGGGAAAATAAAGTGTCCATCATAAAGAGTATTTCAATTTCTAAATGCATAAAAATTAATGTATTATTAGTTTTTATTTTCCCATCCATCTAAAAAAAGGAGGGGATCCATTTGGGAATATGTCAGGACTATGCAAATTCACTGTGTAAATAAAAAATTGAGAGAGAGAGAGAAAATAAAAATGACTCAATCAATGTACCGACATCACAGAGTGAAACTCTGACACTGACAGCTCCAAGACTGATGACATGCTACCTGTCATGTCAATCTCGTTTATTAGTTAGACAAAAAGGACGCTGGTGGAAAAAAATGATTTTTTACATGTGTGTCTACAGATATGTCTTGTATGCAGAACGTATTGTATAAAAAATTGATATTAAAACCTTATTTAAATGTAAAATAAATTCATCTATTTAATAGAGAATGAAATCTATACTCTACATTTGACATTAGAGATATTTTACTCGTACTCGTACTGTACATATAAAATCTGAATTTTAAGGAAGACAAGAGTCAAACTGGCTATGGCAAAATAATTTAAGAATGATTTTGCAACTTGGTCACGTTGAAGCCAGTTTTTATTATTGTCTTAACCTCGAGTGTATATTTCATATAAGGGAATATTTTAATAAATGACAATTTTGATATATAAAAAATTAAGTTGAGGATATTCAAACCATGTTCTTTGGCCATTTCCAATGAAAATGATGATGATGAATGACAGTTGGCATGGCTGAAAATTTCAATAATTGCAAAGAATGACAAGAGAAATTCATCAAACTTACCTTGACAGCTATATCATGTACATATGTGTACATGTGTATGCATATTGGACATGTACAACAACAAGGACAAAGGACAGTAGTAGAGGACAATTTAAAATGGAAAAGAGTTAAAATTGGTTACAAAATCAAATCAAAATTTTAAGAAACCGGAACAATTTCAGTTTGAGAAATTAATAAATAAATTAAACAGTTTGACTATTAAATTGAGTGGAATACGGATTGTCAATGACAATCCCGTGGATGCTCCACGTGTTATGTTTAGTAGTTGACTTGACAATTGTAAATGAACAAGAGAGAGAGAGAATTAATTAGTTGACTTACTTCTGGTCAACTGTTATAATGTATATATTTGTATTTATATAGACGATATACATATAATACGCTAATTTTATACAGTAGCAGACTCGCCGTTGTGGTGAGGATGACAGGTCTAGGGGAAAATAGTCGTTGATTAACCTAATTAAAATTAATTGATGAAAGCTTGTTCTACTGAATTGGATAATTAATGTGTTTATGTCCGGAAACAATAGAATATTCTGAGAAGGACAGGAGAAAAAAAAGAGTTATCACAACTCACTCATATTTTACATCACACCCAAAGTCATAATTATCTGACCTAGTAGATTTTGTGGACTCAAATTAATATAAATTCAAGTCAAAATATCATATAAATCATCATTTTCAAATAATAAATTCAAATCTGTCCATTTTACAATTTAACATTTTAAAATATTCTCATCAAAATATCCAATTCTTTAACAAAACTCAAAACCAATAATCATTCTTAATTAACACACTAGAATTTTAAGGGAGGACGGCCCATTGGTTATGATAATTTTTTGTACTGTTGGAAAAAAAACAAAAAGAAAAAAAAGAGTTTTTTTGAAAAATAAAACAAACTTTTTATTTGTAAAATTTCAACATTGTCATTGTCCATTCTAGAAAAAGTTTACCTACATGGGAGAAAATTTCTCATAAAGTTTCAATGCATTGTGTGTGCACATGCACAGAGACAGAGAGAGAGAGGGACTTTTCGGGTTTTTTTGGGTTACTTGAAACATCACAAAGCTCATAGAGAGAGGGGGGAGGGGAGGGAGTCGAGTATAGAATTTCAAGTTGGGCCATCATCGGCAGTTTTGAATGTTCAGTTTTTGGACAGGAGGACGTGGTTCGCTCGCCGAACACATGACAATGACAACAATTGACAACGTCAACGTCAAAGGTGAAATAGTAACTAACTCATCCCACCATTCTCTCTCTCTGTAGTCTACGAGTAAAAACTGGGAATAAGGGGGGAGTATGTGAGTATATTTAGCCTATAGAGTCTTGTTTTTATACTTGTAGCTTCCTCAATTTTGAAAACCACAATGAGAATAGAATGACGTTGACATTGTTTGTATTGTACATACAATCTCCCCTATATTTGTCTCCATATTAGACTCAACTCAACTATTATTCTAATAATAATAATACAGGTTTTAATGTCTCTCCTCCAACCAACCCAACTCCATAAGAAACTACAGGAGTGTACATACGCCATCTCAAAAAACTCCATATACCATCATTTCATACCTACAAACTGTCATGTCAAGGACTGTCTCCTGTCAGACGCAAACAAGGGGAAGCGCCGAAACACAATGACAAAGAAGAAGAAGGACGAAGACGATGATGATGATGAGAAGGAGGATGACGACAAGAGAGAGCCACAGTCTCACAAATCATTACGATTTTTGTGAGGACAGAAGTGTAGCCACTTCATTATTAACCACTATTGTATTTCCCTTTTGTATCACACAACTAAACTACAAACTCTTCCAGTCTCTTCAGTTTCCTCTTTTTCTTCTCCATTAAACAAGGAAAGAGCCCGCAAAAGAGTAAGAAAACTAAACAAATCCTCATACTGTTTAACACACACACGTACACTTAATTTACCTCCCATGACTGTCTGAGTGGAGACTGACAGTAATAATTTCAATTTTTGAAATCTTCCTTTCAAAACCTTTCTCCTTCTGTCACTTCAATTCTTTTAAGGATTTTTTTTCAAGATGAGTTAATTCACATGCTAAGGCAGTCGAGCAGTCCTCTCTCATTTAAAGTCTCTTTAAAATTTAGACTGCTCATGACTCAGAGTCCCAGAGTAAATTTTAGGTATGTCTCTGTGTAAAAAATATTGTAGTGACAGTATTGTCTGGAGGTGGAAGGAGATAGAGACAAGAATATGAGTTTTTAGTTGTGAATCTGATAAAATATTTGAAAAAAAACCGGAACCGTCTTCACAAGTCATATCTACAGACACGACAGACTCCCATTCTCCTTGAATGAATGGGTCTGACAAAATGTCACTATAATCAGAAAGTATAGAAATGTTTAAATAGAAAGGAACAAATTAAGAGGAAATTGTATACACAGACACTTGATTGTCATTTCCATCACATCGTCTGTTTTTTTTCTCCACATTATTTATACATGTGTCTACCAAATTGTGAGTCACCATTCTGCACTCCCAGTGTCAGTGTAAACAAAAAATGATGAATATCAATAAAGTTTTTTTAGAGGGCATGTCTGGAGGAAATTTTAAAATTAAAATTTAATATTAAATTTTTGAATATTAATACTAGTAAATATTAATTACCTTTTGATTTTTCACAAAATTATTATTTTGAATCCCTTGAAAAAATCTTAAGTTTTAAGTCTTGGTCCAGTCCCGAGTCCCAATAAAGACCCATCAGAAAAAATTTAAAAATTTCTTTGTCTCATTTTTTTTCATCCCTGTCTCTTAAAATTTTTCAAGTGGAACGAAAGAGAAGAGAGAGAGAGGGAAAAAAAGGGCCTGGATAATCTGGATAATAATGACAATGACTGGGTGGAAATTTAACTGACAGTCCAAGACCAAGAGTCAGAGTCTGATGAGGATGAGAGTCTTTTGTAATCATAATGTACATAGAGATATATATTATTATAGAGTTTCTCTCTTTCTTTATATGTGGCTCATTCTGTAGTTACAAAAGCTGATAGAGCCCTTCAATCACTATGGCTATTTAATATTGTATTTTTTTAATCTATCTTCGCGTCACTTTGGACTTTCCACTAAAACTTCCCTCACGCCTCGTCGACTCGAAAACTCCGGCGGTCCCTTTTCTTTTTCCCTTCTCCAGACCAGACCAGAGACTCTAACCATTTTAACCATCAGAATTGTTGATGCACCGTAGCGTGTGACATGAAGCTTCACTCTTAAAAATGTACAGCATAAAACCATAAGCTAAATAATGTTGAATATTATTTTTCATCATTTTGTATTTTTAAAAAAAGAAGAGTAAAGACACTCGATGCGGATTCTCCGATTCAAAATAATATTCAAGAGTATTGAGCTCATCAAAACTAAACAAGTTACATTTTTGTTGGATGTTAACAAACAAAAAAGGTGAGACACTTGAAGTGTATTCTTTGAACAAGATATTCAATTTCAATGGCACGTCTCACTCACCATTTTAAGTCTATTTTTATTCCTCTATCAAACCTGTCATTTTCTCTCTCTTGTGCAGATACATCAGTATAAAACCTTAGGATATAAATATACTTATGATTAAATTTAATATATTTCAATACCCCCAAAAAAAGAGTGGCGGGTAGGTTCTCTTGTACATCTAACCTTACCAACATTATTATGTAAATAGAGTTTTCAAGTGTAGTGACAAAGTAGCTTATTTGTTATTTGTATTTATGTCTTGGACATGAAAAACTCTTTGATCAAATTCAAAGTGACAACCTCATAGCGAGTACTGTACACCAATATTTTTTTGTTGTGTGTGTACGAGACGAGTACAATATTCTTGACACATACTTTATACATGAATTTGTATGAAATCTAATCCATATTTTTTTATGGTAAACCGAGGAGTTGATACGTGACGAAACAAGAAGAAGAGACACAAGAGAGTAATATTTCCGAGTTACAAAATAACACTAAAGACGAGAGACACATGGATCAGATCACATTGCAACTCCATTGAATGTTACATTTGTAATATTAAAAAATCAAATCAAGAAAATGGCCACAAAATAATGTGAATTTGTGTGTCCTCCTCTCCTCTTTAATTTTAATTTTCTTGTCAGCCCTTTCTGATATATCTCTCCAAGTTTTTCTTTTTCAACTCGATCCTTCTGATTGTTTATGACCTGTCCTGAGAACATTCCAGGACATTTATTTATAATGGAACCCATACTCTGTACAGTGTACACACATGGAGAGAGAGAGGGATACTATTGATACATGATACGCCTCTATTATAGTTATTTCATTAGTAATAAAGTCGGTCAGCCTTTTTCAGGTAAGGATTGAGTGTACAGGAAAGACATAAAAGAATCCCTACCAAGAAGAAAATGACGGAGATTTTCCCGACGTATTAGATTTCCTTACCTCAACCAGCCCTCACGCGATGCTAAAGATTTCATCCCCCTCCATCTCTCTCTCTTTTACCTTTATGCCATGACCAACTGATACTGATACAGACAAGGATAATAAAAAGAGGGGTTGTACCTATGGACATGTTTTTTTTAAAAAAAAAATCATGTGTACAGATACAATAATTCTTTGGTTATTGTGCACAAGAAAATTTGTGATTGTGTGAGTTTTTTCAGTACTCTTGACATTTGTGTAAGTTAAAAAAAGTCCTCTCTCTCTCTTGCCATAAAAGACTCGAATCTCATTTTGATATTTACAAGATACAAAGTAGCTCAATTATTAACTCTCATTCTATCTGTAAACCCCATACCAAGTTATGGACACATTTTGAAAAACGTTTAACTGTCATGACGCTTGCCATGTGTTCAACCGCCTACATTTTTAGTCATTGTTATATATTTTATTTTTCTTTATTTTTCTCTCTCTTGTCATTTTGTCCACACTTTAAAAAACATTTGGGTGAAAGGAGGAAAAAAAGAGTTTTAATTTATGATATTTCTCTGTTGAAGGATGTGGATTTAATTTTATTGTAAAATAAAAGGGTCAGAGATTTTGTCATTTGATACTCGTACACCTTAAATTGTATCTGTACCTGTATAGCTAACAATAAAGAATGTCCATAAAAGAGTCCTTGAGATTTAAAAAAAAGTGGAATGTGATGAAAATCTGAGTCCATTTTTTCTCTTGTCAGTTAGGGAAATCTATTTGAGCCAATATTAATTGCCATCAAGTCAAGTCATGTCTATTTACTTTTCTAATGTTTCTACACTTGAAAAATGTAAGAGCCCTACAGGTAAAAGAAAGGAGAGGAGATAAATATAGGGTTCATTTTAACACCTTTTTCATGTGGTGAAGAGATAAGGGACAGTGGCGGCGGCCTAAAAAATTTTTTTGTCTCTGTTAAAAACATTAAAAAAGAAACGTCAATTTAACTTGAGTTGTATTCGTACACATTTCATTAGCGTGCAGAAGAGAGAGAGGAGCTCAAAATTTTCAGCTGGACTCGTCAAAGACTGACGCTTGAGTTTTGTATCAAAGTCTACAACACGTATTTGTTTTTTTATATATCCTCGTGCATTTAATGTGCCCGTACATCCTGTTCCATGTTTATGAGAGGAGTTTTTGGAAGCGAGACCATAATATTATCAGTCAACATGATCACTCTCATTTGCTACGATCCTTTCGTATATAAGCCACACTACTTTTTTCAATATTCATTCTAACACACACATAGACAGAACAGGGGTATAGTTATAGTTTTGGAATGATAATAAATGAGAAAATATATTTCTCAGCGGAAGTAATTCACTAAAGACTTTAAGTTTAAATGTGTTCTATTATGCTTTCACTTTTTTTGTATGTATGAAACATTTTGATACAGATATGGCGGCATAAAAGTTTTTTAAGAAATACGTGGAGAGTGTAATAATTATCTAATGAGTGAACAAGTTTAATGAGTCAAGTGAGCATACACTGTTCATGAGATATATATCAGATATTGATGAGAGAGAGAGAGAGAGAGAGAGAGAGAGATAATATTTATAACTAAATCTCCCGTCGCGTCCATAACACATGTTCCGCTCATTTTTTTTAATGAACTCAAATGAGCATGCCTCCTTCATGCAAGAACTCAAAAAACCTCAACCTCATAAAATATTAAATTCCACAATAAAAACTTTTGTCTGTACATGTCCATCTTTTCATCTCCTTTTTTTATTTTTTTAAAAAGTATTTTAAAAAAACATGTCAAGAAATTATGATTGACGAGCTTCTGAGTTTGTGCTCATCATTTTTGTAGAGATTTTTATCTTATATTTGTATAAAATGCAAGCTCTTTTGTCTCTTAATTATTTAAAATAATTTAGTGAGTTGTATATAAAATACAAAAGAAAATAATTAATTAATAGAAATAATTTAAAATGTAAATTAAAGCAAGATACCTAAGCTATGGTTTATAAAAATTTTTCTCTTTGAATTTAATTGTTGAAGTACATTAAATATTTAAAATTATACATTTTAACATTTCCTCTTTGATTTAATGTATGGGAATGAAAATTAAATTGAAAATGGCAATTTTTTTGGGTTTAAATTGTTCTATGGGTCATTTTGTACTTGTTTCACAGAGAGAGAAGAAATATGAAGGAAATAGTTTAAAATGTTGAGAGAAATAATTTAAATGCTACTTTGGAAAAATATTTTACACACAAAAATGTCCAAACCATTAAAGTAACATTAAAGAGTGGAGAAATGTTTGAAAAAAATTATCCTCATAATTCACATCCGTCCTTAATCTTATGTAGATTACAAAAATTATTGAAACTACAGATACACTTTACAAGTACACACTGCAGGTATGAAGAGGTTAATGGAGAAGGAAGAAAAAAAAGAGTGGCAATCTAAGCACACACAAAACGCATTATGGACACTCTTTTGTTGGATATTAAGATTTGAGCCAGGTATTATCAAATAAATTATGACTATGAGTCAAACACCGCAGCTAATGAGCTAAATCCTTGTTATATTCTCTCTCTCTCTCTCTCTCTTACCTGTACATTTTAACCTTGCCCAGAGATTACTAGACAAGTGTGGTACTGTACAAGGGGAAGAAATAAAAAATTATTACGGCTCATTAGAAGGAGGAAACTTGTACTGTATTCAAGTGCAAACTATAATGTACATATTATTACAATTTAAACAATTCGAAAAATTCTTCCAGCATAGTTTTTTTTACAGTTTAATGGCGTGAGAGTTGAGATTGAAGAGGTGTAATGTATAAAATAAATGAAAATTTTAACGTTGAAAAATGAGTTTGAAGGTTTATACAGTCAATGCATTTAATTTTCTCTCTCTTTTAGTTTATGAAACGAAAACCTCCTTCGTCGAACCCTCATTTTGAACAGACTCTCGTCCAGGACTTTTGACAAATGGGAAAGTTACAGCCAATTGCTTTAATTGCCAAGTGCGACCACGAGACTTTTTTTTTTTGTTATTAATTGCAAAGTGTCAAGAGGAGACAAATGCTATTATATTTTACATTGTAGTCTTTTATACAACTTCATATGTACGAGCGTATGTATGTTGTACATGATACATTAAAAAAAAGTTTAATTTCTTTTCATGGCGGTCTATGTGTTAGTTGATTCAAAATATTAATATTATGATTACTTGTTACAGCATTTAAACTACATTAAAATATATGTCAGATATATTATTATGTTGTACTCCAAGAAAGATTGGACGAGCATACAAATTGCATGCAAATAATTATTAATTAAGTGACAACTTGTTTAGATTCAAGATGGAGCAAAGGAGGGGGCAGGGCAAGCCCCTTTAGTTTAGTTTTGTGAGGGGAAAATTTTGGGATTTTTTGTACCAACAAATTTTTACATTAGAAATAAATTCAAGTTTTCATCTTGTCAACTTGCCAACTTGGAATATGACTTTATCCTTAATCTCTTCCAATCTCCAATGTTAAAAGATTTTTATTGTAGAGATACAAGGGAGCATTATTTAAAATATTTAATGATGAGTCTTACATGTCCATTTAACTTATGACTTAATTCATGTTCTATTTTACATGGTGTGCTTTAATTTTATTAATTTATCATTAATTTGTTATTGTCAATTCTTTGAGGTCAGAGTAATTTATACAAAAAAGGTTCTCTCTCTCAATTAAAAAAAATGGGCATGTGTGTATGTGTAGAAGTTTCAATTAAAGCTAATTAAAATATGATTAGAATTTCAATGCTAATTTATAAGGACATGGGACAGCTGTCTTGTTGTATGTAGTGTGTGTTGGGTGAGTGAGAAAACTAGAACAAGCGCATTAACTCATCATCAATTCTCCCTACTCAACACTTCATCTCATATCATAATTACAATGCTACAACTATTAACTACAATTCCCAACTTTACTAACTACAGTTAGAAATACTGGCTCTGGCTTCCTTAATTTAAAATTCTTGGCCATACACTTACTCATGCCAAAATAATTGGCATATGGTCTATCTCTCCTATAACAGCAATGGCACACTGGCAATTTTCTCTTGATTGACTTAATTATTGAAAATAATCATACAATATGCAAAAGGAATGGGGGCAACAATTATTTCCTCTACTAAAATATTTTGCAAAAAATAATAATTCCTTAAATTTAATTTTGGCAACCTTTTTTCATATCAAAATTTAAAATTAAATTCTCAATTTGGATCACAATTTCAATTCTTATTTTATTTGCCAAGATGCACAGTACAGTTAGCAAAAAGAATTTTTTGTTTTTAAAATAAAATCACAAATTAAAATCTAAAGAATTCAGAAAATATTTCTTGCCAAATAAATTAAAAATAAATAGGTACAATGTTTGTGTTAGTTTTTTTTTAAAAAAATTAAAATGAATTATTCATAGAAATTGAGAAGTTGAAAATGGCAAAGAGGGGAGAGAGAGAAAAAAGAAAGAAAACCGTTGAAAACAATAATAATAAATCATGACAAAGAAAGTTAATCGTTTCGCCTTCCAGCTTTCAGCAAAAAAATAAAAGAAGTAGAAAAATTCTATATTACACACCTTCCCCACACGTACAAGTACATACAGTAGACAATGTCATCCATCTAAAATAAAAAGGGGAATAAAATTAAGGTAGCAAAATACAATTTGACCAAATAATTACAATTAGAAGATTATATAGTAAGTAATAAATGTGTACGAGTTGATACTGTAAAATATTTGTAATTATTTTTTGCCACCTGCTGTACCAATTCATTCCTCAATTGACTACTTTACCATCCAAGTCCACGTCTAAGATTTTGTACGAGTATTTCATCTATAATTTGTTTTCTACTACACATACACATATATGTATATAAAAACATCTCTCTCTGTCTATAAAGCTACTGATGAAATTGATCTGGATTAATGATCATGTCCTTACACTATGCACAAGCCAAAGTTCCCATTTCCATGTAAATGAGGATTGAACAGGTTTTTTTTTGTCTTGAAAGACCTTTAATCTTATTCTATAGTGCATCTATTTTAATTAATAAACAAAAAATTCTTTTTTTTCTCTCTCTTGTTGCTGTTAAGTTAAACTTGATTGATTTACTCAATTTTCTAACATGTCTCTCTCTCTCGTTGATTTATCCTGTACAAACGTATGCAAAATACAGTTTACTCTCTTCTCTTCAAACCCTTTTTGTTTTGTTTTTTTTTTCATCATTAAATTGTAGGGACAAAATTTATACACAAAAAAGGAGCAATTGAACAAGTTGCAACATGATTTTTTTTTCTCTTCTTTAATATCAAATGTCGACAAGAGATAGAAAAAAAAATTGTGTACATGTAGAGTGTAGAGAGATAGAGGTAGACATAAAATGTACAATTGAATGTTATTTTTTTATGAAGGAGGTAAGTATGTAGTAGTAAGTTTTTCACACTTCAATTTTTTTTTTGCAAATCTCATACTTGCTCATCCCCTCCTCTTTCTTCTTCTTGTTCATCCTTTTCCTTATTTTGTTGGATCAGTCTACTAATTTCTATGTTAATTTAGTGAACGAGGGGGATAATAACTCAATCAAAATGACAAGATGAGAATGACAATTGTGGTGAAAACTCATACGCATGTTTTCTTGTTCTGCCAAAAAAACTAAAAAGAACAAGAAGGTTTGCCCCAATGTGGAGTGGAATTATTGCTCAAAAATTTTTTACTCAGACATTTTTCATTCATGTAAGCCACACGGATTTTCCATGTCTCTCTCTCTCTCTCTCTCTGTAATCTCTGTGTGGTAAAACGGTACAAGAGAGAGAGAGAGACAGAATTCCTTTGCCAAATTGGCACCCGCCATCCCCATCCACATTAGAATTAAATGGAAGCCAAGTTTTTTTTGTGAAAAAAAATAATAATAAAAGATGAAGACTTTATACTAAATTACATTAAATGTCTGTAAGTACAGTTATTTCTTCAGATTACTTTACAAAATATATTTTATTATATTTTACATATGTAACTCGTACACTACATATTATTTATGTGTATGAGTGTGTACATTTCACATTTATTTAAAAGAATTGAAATATTTTTGGCATCAAATAGTGTACAATTGTACTACTGTACATATTAAAAATTGGAGAATTTACACATGACAAAATTATAAAATCCTCATCTTTTTCTATATTTCAATTTTACTTATCGTTACTTACGATATTTACATGAAAAAAAAAGATTGTGTCATTTTCTCTCTTTGTAATATATTTGTATTCGAGATAAAAAGATTTTTTTATGGTAATGGAATAAAATATTTTTTTGTTGACGACTCTCAACTCATCAATTTACATTTAAGACTGTTATAGTTAACCATTAAGTTTATTTTTTTATTTAACATTGTAAAGTATCAAATGAAAGGTTTTTTTATTTTTTGATACAAGTTCTAATAGTTTTTCTCTCTTATTTTGCATTAATAAAAGATATTGCATGCTGCAATGGAGACATGGAATTTCGGACAAGTGTGTTTCAATCTTTAAAAGTAAAATAGGAAAGGCATGCCAACATTTAGCCAGTCTTTTTTTTTGAAACTGGCCATTTGCCTTTTTTTCCTTGTGTATTACAGATACCCTTTAAACAACAGTCTCTCTCTCTCTCTCTCTACTATCTCAACTGTAGTGCATGTTTGAGTGTCGTCGTCTCAATGTTGAGAGAGAGGGGGGAAAAGTAGGTTTATTGTGACAAGCGGTCGTAAAGAACTCTTTGCCGACCCCATCGATGGCCCCATAAAGATAAAGATAAGCTTTTATTTTATTCCCACTAAATAAGCATTGATTCATGTGCATGGACTATAATCAAAGTGTCAAAGTGCCCAGCGCAAATCAACGAAAGGAGGAGCCGTGAACCTCATGCAATCTCCCCCAAAAAAATACACACCAGTAACCAGCACACACACACATACAATAAAAAAAACTCTTCAAAATCATGCAAACGAAATTGGAGAATCTTCATCAAACAAAAAAAAACTTGAAAAAATCATGCAAGGTAAAAGCAAAATAGACTCACCTGATCAAAAATTATTTTTTTATTTGTGTGTCATTTTACAATTTTTTTACACCTGTACATATTTTAACAATTTATTAACAATTCTCACCTGCACTTGCATTTCCACTTGCTCATTAGAAAACTGAGACATTAGAGGGGAGGAGGATAAACAAAAAAAATTATGTGGGTATTTAAGAGAGCATTAAAATTCATTTTTTTAAATTTTAAAAAAATTATGAGGGATGTATCATTCATAAGAGAAAGAGATACAAATTTATAAAGGAAGATGATGCAAGTTTTGAGAGTATTGTTGAGTATAGAAAAAATAATAATATATTTACATGGAGGACTACAATGGGGCATGTGAATGGGTGTGAAAAAAATAAAAAGAGAGAAAAAGGTGGTGAACTGTAGAGACAGAGAGGAGAGAATTCATGGCTGTCAAGCTGTCAGCTTCACTTGACGCCTTTAGTTGAATGGTCTAGGGCTACAATTAAGATTAGGTATTAGAATTACAATACAATTAAATGCACATTGTAATGTACACTCGACCTCTGTAATCAGCCAACTTGTTTTCCTTTCCTCTCTTTGTCTTTGTCTCTCTCTTCAAATGTTACAGACCACAACCAGGACAAGTAGCCAAAGTTAAAGGTAGACATGAAATTATTCCTTAAACTTGACTATAACATTCTCTGACAGCTCAAATAAATAGCAATTGGAACAACACAAAATATACCTAACCTTACCTTAACTTTGTTCCCTTTTGTTTATATTATTATTATGCTGAGAGACTTGTAATCAATAATAGACAGTCCAAGTGTCCAACCACAAAGGTGCCATTTACATTTTAACCTTAGTCCTCATTTACCCGCCTAAAGCTTTTTTATTATTATTATGCAGCCCATCACATGTCCTCAGGTCCGGAGAATTTTTCTGAGAGAGACTAGCCCTTGTACTTGTCCACCTTCCCTCACGGCTTTGGAGAGAATCTCCCCAAATAAAACGAGAATGAGGAAGGTGAGTCAACATGAATTACTTTGTCTTTTTTAAGATAAAAAAAGTGTACAAAAATGAGGTTTGAGGAAATTTTTTGGAATAAAGTCAAATCGATTTTAATTTTTTTGTGTAGGGAAAAATGTATGGCAATTATTATATATGTGAGAGATTTTAATCATGCAAATTAGATTAATAATAATTATTATCATGGAGGCAACTTTTTTTTCAGTTGATGAGAAAAGTAGTTGAAGTTGTGGTAAAAACTGTACAATATCACACGCGCATCTCTCTCTCTCTCTCTTGTGATGAGCAATGAGCATGCCAATGCCAATTATTAAAGTTGAAATTATAATTTTTATTGTGTACAGATATTGCGAATTAACTCTTGATTTTTTTTGCACCAAACAAATCTTGTGCCTGTAAAAACATTAAATTTTTTTTTGCTCTCATTCTAGTAGAATGATTCTACTCACAATCAAATGAGACATGAAAGATTAAGTGAAGAAGGTAGAACAACTTGTCTCTCTATGTCTTTAGTTTACAGATTACAGTATAATCATTTTTAATTTTTTTATTCTGCCTTCATCTTCTTCATCCTCCTTTTCATTATCAACTTTTACCGCATCTCCTATCCCCATTTTTTCTCAAAAATATTTTTGCAAATTCAATGATCCTTATAATTTTAGTGTGCAAAATTAAAGAGTAATTTCTTTGTATTAAGATTCAACTGGAGGGGATGGGAGATGGGAGATGACCAGGTCAACGGAAAATTTTGTTGTTTTTGTAGATTTTATGAATTCTAAAACAAGGAAATAATATTCAAGACAATTTTTAAAAAATAAATCAAAAAATAGAGATTAGTTTAAATATTTAAAAATATGATTTATGTCTTTAAACCACTTTAGTGACTAGCAGAAGCCAACTTCTCTTTCAACTGGATGTCATACTTAAAAGAGAATAATAAATTTTATGGGCCTACATGTTATAATAAATCATAGATTGAATGCATTGATAGCAATTAAATACAGATATAGTAGAAAAGATAGGAGAACGTCTCAAAGGATTATTTGCCTAGAGGCAGGAAAATATTTAAATATTTTTAATAAACAATATTTATTAAATTTTGTCCAAGAATAAATACAAGACAAAGTTGTCAATGTCACAGAATGTCGTCCATGATCTAAATAGAAAGAATATTTTTCAGATTTGGATTTCACGAACCAAAACAGATTTGAAAGGACAATGGTCACGTGACTGGGAGATAATATTATTTATGATTATTTTTTTTTGCAAGCAAGTCAACATGAGATGATTTTGACGACTCACACAGTACAGATGGAGATGTGAAGAGAGCTATCTGGAGACTATTCATCTTGTTCTATCTGAAGTATCATAAATTTCGGCTTCTCTTTGAACTCTTCTTCTCTGGCCACAGCCACACCAACCGAACCTCTCCCCAGGGTTCCTCAACTTCAACTTCCTTTTACTTGACTCTTCAAGAGAGAGAGAGAGAGAAAAAAAAAACTTAACTGCACATACAGACAGGGACCAAAACTTTAACTAAAAACCATATATCAATCACTTTTTCTCAATACATTTCTCCCTCTCTCTTGTTTGTGTATTACAAAATGAAGAATATCAACCACAGCAAAAATCAACAACAACAACAACCATTTTTAATACCAGAAATATTTCATTCCAATTTCTTCTTCTTTTTCTTTCATTTTGTTCAACACAAAAATTATTATAGTAGTCCCAAAAATGGGCATCTTGTTCTTCTTCAATCTCCACAGTTTCAGCTATCAGTACAGACTACAGTCAACATTTTAATTATACAATTTAATTAAAATCCTCAATATTAATAAGATACACACAAACAAAATTGAAAACAAACATTTTCTCTTTCTCTCTCTCTCCCTCTCTCGCTGTGTAATTACCTTCTCATCAAAGTTAAGCTTAACATGGGTTAAATATCATGTAGAAATTGAGGGAGAGAGAGAGGAAGAGGGGGAAATTGTAGAGAGACTTTTTTTTGTCATTTATTTTATTTAATGTGAGTTTCGACAGTCCAAAAAATGATGGTCAAAAAAACAAGTATAATATCAAAAAGAAAGGACTCATGTCAGTCTGAGTCTCATTCTGAGAGTGAGTGTGTGTGGTGGATACATAAGAGAGGGGGGGGGGAATTGTTGGGTTGAGGGTGGTAAAGTGACTTGTATCACGACATTTGCTCATGAATCATGAACTAATTGCCATCCTTTCCTCTGCCGCTGTATTAATAAGAGAGTAGGAGAGAGAGAGAGAGAGAGAGAGAGATGCTGATGAAATTTTACCACGAAACCCTCCCGTTTTAACTCCTCCTTCCCTAGAGAGAGAAAACACAATTATATTATTAACCATCATTCTCTATCTCAATTTACTGTACTAAATTTCTCTCCTTTTTTTGATAAATACCCACCAACTTCCAACTCGTAGCAAGCATTGCCCCTCCGAAGAAAGAAAACTCCCGTTGTTTCTTTGTTTATCACAAAAAATCTTATAATTTTTAAACCCTTTTTTCCAAATATGTCTACATGTATGTACAACAGACATAAGGCAATGTAGACATATTTGTATTGTCATCATAATCATAATGATGATTAGCCCTCATAGAGTGATCCTATAATTTTAAATAGATTATATTTAAAGGTATAAAAAAAGGTAGTGAGAAAAACAATATTCAATACAAATAAAACTACATTTTTTCTCCCTTTATATTCTACATCTCATCGTCTCAAAAAAATTGTACAGAGGTAGAATACGAGTCCACGATGGATGGAGTGGAGGCCTATAGGGAAGGAAAGGGGTAATAAATTAAAGAGAGAGAGAGAGAAAAAAATAGAATAAGGAGAAGAAGAGAAAACATGCTCAATTTTTCATTTTTATTTGCGTCATTAGTAAAGAGAGTTGAAGGAGGAGGAGAAGAGAGAGAGAGAAGGGTTTGAAAAAGGAACGTGAGGTCCATTATGTACGGGGGTCTCTCTCTCAGATCAATTCACATCATTCATGTGATTCTGCCATAAGTTACAGTGGAACGTCATCGAGAAAGAATGGCACATTTGTCATTTCTAAGACCAAGTGAAACATTTTTCATCTTCTCCTTTCCACTTCTTACCCAACATAACACGGGGGAGGGTGAAGGATTGGGGGGGGGGGGGTTTCAGAAGGAGAAAAAAAACAAGAAAAATCTTGCATGTTGTCCGAGAAGGCCTCCTCATCTTGTGTATATAAATACAACACTTGCTTATATATTTCTATACAAAAAAAGAGACAGTCTCTCTCTAACTTGTATAAGTTTTTTCTCTCTCGTGTGTTTCACGGCAATGTTGTTGGCATTTTGGCTCTGTATGGCAGGAGAGGGAAGGAGAATGGCAGTGGCTCCAAACTCCAGTCCTTCTCTCTCTCTCTCAACATGATAAATGACTCGACTTGAAAAGCTGAGAGCTTTCAGTTTCCATAAAAATTGAGGAGAAATGAGGCAATCACCAATTGACACGGAGCTTTAGCATCGAGCATTGAGTTGATCGCCTAGCTTTTTTTTCTTCTTCTCTCCCCTCTTCTTCAGTTTCAAGACTCAACTGCCAGGTTGACTTATGAGATGTACTTTTTCTTCTTTTTCTCTTCAAAGTCTCATCCCACATCCTCTTTTCTTTTCTCCTTGTCTTAAAAAACTGAGCTAAAGGATGAGACTGACGCTGACAGGGTTCACCATCTCCACAATTTCTTTTCTCCTTTTTTTCCCGGCCTTACAGTTGCAGTTGAGTTTTTCACTTGTGAAAGATTCTCTTTTTTATATAAAAAAGAAGCAAAAGCCACTGTACTAGGGCCAAGCCAAGAGGTTGTCATTATTTTATTAAATCTTTTTTAAACTGTCATTCCAGGTAATCTTCTCAAGTACAAATATTATAAAAATGTCTACAACTCTTTTTATTTTATCTTTTTTTTTAAAAAAAGAAAAGAGGACTTGACTCACGTGACATATCTTCAGTCCATGTCGAAGAGACAGGGAATTGTTGGAATGGCCCATGTGAAATCCATTAAATATGGTGCAATGCAGCTGAGGTTTGAAATGTGTGTGGAGAGGCAGGGAAAAATTTGTACATTTGCCTTGGCCATGGCACAACTCAATTGAATGAATGACCATTCAATTAAGCGTGTTTTGATGCCTGATTTATGAGGTACTTTGTCATCGCCCCAACTCTCCAAAACTGACGGCTCTTGTGTGTTTTTCTCCTACAGGGACCTCTCCATCTCTAGACCCTTTATGAGTGAGGATTTTTGTGTGTGTGTATATTTTACCCTCCCTAAAAATTCTATAAATTTTATACTCCATTATAGACTCCCGGAAAGAGAGAGAGAGATTTCAAGTGAAATGGTAGCCAGCCATGTCCTCACAAGTCAGTGTACATTGTACAACGAGCACTGAGTAGGGAGGGGGTTTTTGGGAGAGAAAAGATTGAAATTGAAATAAATTGGCATGGACATGAAACCATAAAGGTCAACATGAAGAACAGGAGAAATACAAGAAAAGACTTTTTTCATGCTTTACTACAATTTCCTATTATTTTTACTCCAGAGCTCCAACTCCACATTATTTAAATCTTTTTGAGAGGAAATCCCCATTTTATTTTTTTTGCCAACTATACATAAATATTTCTTATGAGTATGACCATTTGGGAATTATAAAAGTCAGGTGATATTATTTTAGTTTTGATTTATTTTCAAAACTAATGAGTCCACATTGGACATTTATTTTTTGACAATGTACGAGTTTAAGAACAAGCTAGAAGATAATTATATATTTTCAACAAAATATTAAGGAAAAAAGTCAAGAAATAAAAATATTTCAAATAAATTATTACACTCGTTGAAACTTGAACTGAAGTTAGTTGGAGTTGTGGAAGCTTTTTAGGGGAAATGGAAAGGTTTTTTTTTTGGTGAAGCAACAAATCAAATGCGAACCACTTCCCACTTTAACCTCTGTCTCTCTTCTCATGACGATTAAAAAGAGTGTCTATATATTTATCTAGAAGGTAGGGACAAGGAGGAGGAGGAGAGAGAGATGGAGTTTAGAAAGATTTATACAAAATGTTCTCTTCTCTATGATTTATGATGTACAGCTGACACACAACTTGCAAATAAATCCCATGTGTCTTTACCACCACTATCTTTGATCCTATTGGCAAATGCCGGCTCACTCTTGACCTTTGCACTGTCCACAAAAAAGGAGGGATGATTTTTTTTCTTCTATCTTCTTCTTTTTCCTTCAATTTGACAGACACCAGTAGGACGAGAGAGAGAGAGAGAGAGAGCAAGACATTTTCTCTTCTTGTTTCTTCTTTATGGGAAATTTATGAGGATGGTTGAGAAGCTGACGTTGCACAATCACAATGATAAATTATGAGTATGACGGTATAGGCTACAAACAGAAATTATTTAGACAAACAGAAAAAAATTATTTTTTTATTTATTTATTTTTTAGCAAAATCATTTTCATACACTAGAGATTATTTCTCTTGTCCAAATTATTTTTATTTATTTATTTAACCTTGCCTCTTTGTTTTGCCCCCTTAAAAAATCCTTGTACTTGTACAGACATTTGTACGTCTCTCTCTCTAATATTATTTATTAAATTGGAGATTACAATTATTTTAATTTGTATTAAACTCTTCCATCATCATTCAAAAAAATACAGATTTATTTATTTAAACTTGTCAATAATATTTAAATACATTTGACATTCTCCAGGCATCCTGTCAATTCTCTCTTTAATTTATATTATTTACAGATTACAAATTTTTATCACAACTCTAGTCATCAATTTAATTTTAGAAAATATTTTATACAATATTTCAATTAAAGTTAAGAAAATATTTTACAAATTAATGTCTCTATTAAATTATTATTGTTATCAACATTTCAAAAACTACAGATAATCTTTTACTTTACATGACACAAAAAAGTAGAAAAACAATCATCAATGAAAAAAGAACCCACCAGCTAAGAGATGACGTCCATTTGGACATGTTGATGATGAATTTTTGAAAACATAAAAATGATTGGAGTTGAAGTTGAAAAAAGAAAATTAAAATGAATTTTTTTTGTTTGAACAAAAATTAAAATGAAGAGAGAAAGGGGAGGGGGGATAGACCACAAAAAAGGAGGGATTCTTGCGTCTTGTCTCACTGAACAGACGTTGGAGTGTTATCCATGTAAAAAAAGGTAAGTTTTGAGCATGTACATACTACATAATGTATAGTGATAGATATTAAAACATTTTTTGTATGATTGTTCGTGTCAAGAGAGAGAAAAAAAGGGGAGCAGAAGGGAAGAAGATAGCGAAAGACAAGTGACGGGCCTATTTGCATGAAGTCTAACGCCGTCAATATTTATCAAAGAGCGTCAGTCTCGTGAAACATTAATGAGATAAAACATACCTGCCTTCACTTCATTCAATCTAATTCCTTCTCGCCTCACTGATCACTCGACCCAACTTCATTTCCTCCATTTTTTGAACATGTACAAAATTTTCTCCCATTACACAAAAGCTTCAGAGCAAAATATTTCTTACAAAAAAATACGGCCTACATGTTAAAATTATTGAAAAAAGTTTTTATATTATTTTCTCTACAAAAATAATTTTGTCATTTCTTTATTTAAATTTAAAAAATGTGGAGAGACAATAATAATAATTACAGACCGACAGAGAGAGAGAGATTCCAATTCTAACCTACATTTTGAGAGACAAATACGTATCATGGGGGTAGTGCATGTGACAATGAAAAGATCTCAAGAAAATAATTGGGGATGCCAACAGACTGGATGGAAATTGTTTGTCAAGGAGTCCGACTCCATTTCCACCAAAAATATTCACCTCCATGTCTATCTCTAACCTCATTCTACCTCTGGCTAAAGATTTCCAGTTTTCAACTAGGTAGAAAAATAGTTGAAGCAGAAAATGAGGGACGGGGGAAAGGAGAACAAAAGGCATCTTATTAAAAGACTATAGCCAATCATTTCCTCCATTCCACAATGTCAATTTTCCTTCCTTCCCTACAGATAAACTTTATACACATAAAACTTGACAATAAACTTTTCAAATCTCATTTCCATCTTGGTATATGACAAGCTTCAAAAGAAAAATTTGAGATTGATTAAATTTTACAATATATATTTTCCCTCCATCTTTATCTTTATATAGTAGGTTAATTAATAAAAAACTTGGATAAATTTTTTTTTCAAAAGGAAAAGCACAAAAGCGCATAGTCCATGAGACGTCAGAGTTCAAAGTATCGACTTGTGACGGGTAGAAGTGGCAGACAAGGGGGGAGAAGAAAAAAGAAGAAGTTGCGGTGGATTAAAAGGAGGCAGGCTGTGTTTGGCTGCAACTGATGAGAGTTGTCAGTCTGCTTGACAGAGCCATCAACCACCTTCTCTCTCTCTCTCTTTCTCAACAACATCAACATGAAACAGATGAGGAAAGAAGGGAGAAGAAAGGCAGTTGCAGTTTTCATCTTTACACTCAACTATTACAAGCAGGGGTAGTCCCCCCCTCCATTTTACAAACTATTTTATACAACTCCCTCACTTTCAACTCATCAACTGTACAGATACACAAGAAGCAAAAAAATAATATTTTAAAATATGAAAAGGTTTTAAAAACCGGAAATAAAAAATTTGAGTCTTTTTTATCAATTCCTCAATTTCTGGTTACATTGATTGTCCATGTAAAATATTGTTAACATTGAAGAACATTGAAGTCTCAAAATGTAGAGGAGAGGGGGGAGGTAAGTTTTAATGGGGTTTGTGTGCATAAATGTGTAGGAATTTGTAAATTTATGAGTTTGACTCTGGATGGGATGGAATAGGGAGGGAGTGTGTGTTGGTTGTGTGTGTAATGAGAAATGGGAGAAGGATAGAGGAGCACAAGTCAAGTAGGAAGGACTATTTCCGTGTGACAGGATAGAAGACAAGTTGGAGCATCTCATTCTCCCTTTTTCTTATGTGTGTGGGACCTGATACATGAGTGCATGTGTGTGGTGACACCCGTAGTTTCTCTATTTTTGCACAAGATAGAAGAACAAAACTTGGATTGCCGATAGTACTTGACTCTGTAGGGTGGAACATACGACAGGCTGGTCATAAATCAAAATGTCACTCCCAACAAAGTGGTTAGGGAAGCAGGTCCTCGGCTTCTTCTTCCTCTTTTCTTATTCTCCCCCTCCATCCTCCTCTTCTTCTTTTTTTCCCCTTTACTTTACAAATCGACTGGAGAATATATGGCCATGGTTTTTGTGTAAAACACACACACCACCTCACCACCTCCTCCAAACGTCCATCTCCTCTTTTTTTACTGTCTCTTTCTCTCTCTCTCTTGTCAATTTTAATGGGTGACATGGAAGGGAATTAAAATTTTATTTATTAAAATTGTCTAAAATATTTTTTTTCTAATTTTTTTTTATTCTGTAATTAGTTGTGGTCCATTTAAATTAAAATCAATTAAATTGTTTTAGAAAATGAATTGTAAAATTTAAGTTTAAGTTTAATTAGTGAATTTTACAGTAGACGCTCTGATTGTAGTATTTGTGTCGTGTGTCTTTTAATGGTAAAAAAATGGATTTTTTTGAGACTGCACACAAGATCATAAAAATTCCAATGTCATTAGGTGAATTATGAAGGAAGGATCTAAGTGGGTAATTTAAAAATGATAAGAATGTCCATAATAGGATTCTCTTCCTGTTTAAGACAAAGCCCAGACTTTTTATCTTTACACTGTTAGTTAATACAATCCTCATTATTTATGCCACTGTCTTTTTTAATTTTAATTCCTTTCTTTTTTTACAACTTCAAAGTGTATCTGTAGTCATCATCATCCATCGATTACAATTAGTGGGAAGATGGATGGATAGATGTGTAAGATTAATTTTCTTGGTCTTGTTATTTTTTTTCAAAAAAAAATATTGTAAAGAAGTCTGATTCTTTTTAAGTTTTTTTTACAATGAAAAATAGTTGACGTGTGTGCGCAGGAAATTGACTCGAGATTTATTATTCCTCTTAAAAACAATTTTGTGTAATGACATTCATTTTTTGACATTTGTCCAAACAAATTCATATTGTTTTTTTTATGTTACTCATGTCACAGGGCATAAATTCTTTTTTGTTGTTGAAAATTGAACAATTTATTTTGGCAGGTTTATTTTATTATTCTTTCAAAAAATATTATTGTTACGAGTAGTATGTAGGTACTCGTACAAGTACATACAGATATTTTTTTATTTGCAATATTCTCATTTTTTTCACTTAAGTTTTTTCTGAAAACTTGTTGAAGGCTAGATTATGAAATCATCTCACCATGGAGTCTTTAATACTTGTATTGCTTTTTTTGTGTAAGTGTGTGTTGGGATGACGTAATAATTGTGTGTCAAGTCAAAAAAAAAAAGATGGAGAAAAAAGAAGGAGAATTCAAAGGTATACAATTTAAGTTAACGTCAAGAACAAAAGGTTAGGAAAAAAGAGTCTGTCCATCAGACTCACCGTCAGTTGACTTACTCACTTTGTTGACATGTGAGTCCCTTGTATGGAGAAAAACAATCAAATGGAGTCTCTCTCTCTCTCTATTAAATAAAATTTCCTACTTAATATTTTACATTATAATACAGATTCTCTAATGGCTTCTGAATATTGTCAATTTTCAAGGATTTCTTTTTGAAAATAGATTTTTAAATTATTTCCTATTTTATTTACCTTGAAGTTGAGGCTAATTTTCAATAGTCAATTCTGAATTTGTCATTTGTCAGTTTAATTTGTTTTACAGAAGGTACAGATACAGTTGTGTGAATTGTGAATTTAAAAAAATATTTTTGTTAGTAAATAATAAAGTTGATAGTTTAATTACAAAAATTACAACATTGTTAGTTTTAGACAGTTTTATTTGTTCTTTTCAAGATCAAGATGAGGATGCATTAGAAAAATCTATTGCATCTTTTTGTGTGTGTGTACATTTCTCCATCCATTTTTTTTGTTGGGACTTGTTCAAAGTCAAGTCAAGACGTTTGTTTGTTGTCATTCACTCTGTCAGTCAGACATAGGCGGCTTTTTCTCTCTCTTCCATCTCTCATTCAATTCAATTCAACTTGTCATTTCTTGTTGAACGTGAGTCAATGTATAGAAGCTTTGTGTTGTATATTCTCTCTCTCTCTTCACTTGAGGCTCACGATCAGTCCACTTGAATTTCTCTGTTTATATGAAAAAGAAATTGAATTTTCAACAGTTCTCTCTCTCTCTCTCAGCTGCTCTTGTGCCTCTGCCATGGGCTCAATTGATATGAATGTGAAATGTGAAGCAATAATTCCTTTTCATCATTTTTCTCTACATGAATTGACAGCTGCTCTCTCTCTCTCCATGTGAAATATTTTATAAGAACTCAAATTTTGAGTTTAAATTGTTCAAGTGGTTCTTTGTATTTATTTAAAAATTATTTAATTTTAAAATTCTATTTTTTTTCTTTAGAAAAAAAAACATTTTGCATCAAAAAATTCTATTTACCAAGATTTCCAGTTTTTTTTGTCAAGCCCTACAATTTTTTTTTAAAGAAGACGAAGACGAAGAGGAAGCTCAGAGTTGGATGTAAAAGGTGAGAATTAAGTATAAAAAAATAGACTTTGATCTCCCTGACAGAGACAGGTAAAGATTATGTATGCTGAATATGAGAGTACTGTCTCTCAGTTAATTTAAATGTTGACAGAGGATCAAGAAATGTAGGTTGTCAAGTCTCAAGTCTAAAATTTCAAGGTTGATGAATTTCCTACATTAAAATGACGAACAGGTATGACGCCCATCCTCTTCTCTTGACTTTATACATTTATTTTTTCAAAAAAAATAAATGAAACACCAAAGTCAAAAAATGAATCAACTTAAACTGAAGTTTGAGGGCGAGTATTTTATTATATTTAAAAAAAATGAATTGTTCATCATGACTATTTTAAATGCTCTACGTCTACATGTTACGTCTGTACTCATGCAAAGCTTCTCGTCTGTTTTTACGCTTCATGAACTTCCATTCCCCCTCCTCAATCCCTAATAGCAATCAGTCAGAGACTGACAAATAATTTTTAATTAAGTGCCAACAAAAATCTCCATACACATGTTACCTGTACAATCTCTCTCTCTCTCTGTATTATTAGTCTGGCAAAAAAATAATACACAAGAAAAACTAGATGAAGAATAAAGTTAAGAAAAATTGGGAAGGTTGAGAGAGAGAGAGTCCATGGGGCGGGAAATGGGAAGAGAAAAGTAGACTGATGTAGCTGTCGATGTGGAATGTCAAGAAAACTTGACTGGGTTTTGAAGTCTTTAAATATGAACTTTGACAGCGGAGCTGACAGACAGTCAGAAACAAGAGAGAGAGAGAGAAAAGTAGCAGGAAATAAAAGGGTATCAGTTGACTAAGAAGGCTAATACATATTTACTACTACTAGTCTACTAAGAGACAAGATGAAGGCAGTAAGAGAGAAAAAAAAGTATAAAATTTTGAGGTCACGTGATATCCCTTGACGTACCCAGACACATGGACAGACAGGGCATCATGGCATGTCAAAAAAAACTGACTTTAACTACTTGCCCACGTTTCTTTACTAACAATATTAGTGGTTAAGACAAGATAGTGCCATGAAAAAAAAATAGTGAGGGGCTAAACTATAAAAATTGTGGTCAAAAGCAAAAGCATTTGCCAGACTTTCCCCTGAATTGTTTTGTGAAACTTTGATTCTTTGTTGTGTAGTGGAAAATGTCGATTGACTCTATTGATTTTGTATTTTTTTTTGGAGGAGAGTGTGGAGTGTCGTGAAATAAAAATAATTGCGAGTCTCTCCATTTAGCCTGTGTTAGATTAGGGTTGAAGGTGTTTCAAGATTTAGGAGGACGTCCCGGGGTGACCCACAAGAGATAAATTTACCAAAATCCGTTTCTCCTTTCCTTTTCCTTCCTCTTAAAAGAAAAAAAATCTTGAATCTCCATCAAGGAAGATGTGCTTTCTCTCTCTCTCTTTTATAAAATATTATATTGAATGTGTGTGTGGTATAGCAAGGCATAATGGAGTAAATCCAAGATGGGAGTGAAAGAAAGAGAAAGAAGGCGCCATAAAAATAGGGAGAGGACAAGGACAAGGAGGAGGACATGAAGAAAGGATTTGAGTATTATGCAGATTTCTCTTGATAAAATTACTCTCTCTCCTCTCTCCTTTTATTCTGACCATTTTCTCTTTTTTTTCAAAATCACAAATAAAAATTTTCCTGGCAAACTCCAACTTGCACTTTCTCTCTCATTTTCATTGTTCTCTCTCTCTCTCTTATGATCTATATATCTGTAGAATGCATGTCCCATGAAAATGTTCAGAGTTGACTATAGAGAAAGGAGGATAAAAGAAGAGAAAAAGTGGAAGAAAATGAAAAGAACAAGGAGGTACGCGCTAGTGTGGTTGCCATAGCCATTTGCCGAGTATGAGGATAGTGGTAGAAGAAAGTGGCTGAAAAATGGACGATTTATCATTGCGGCTATGTGTGTGTGTGTACTCTACATTAGATAGAGCGACTGTCAAACCAGGCCCTGGAAAATGTTCCTCCGACAGCAAATATTTCTTCCGTTTGCCCTTCTTGCCCTTACTCACATGTACATACTCCCATATATTTCTCTTGTGCTCTCTCTCTCTCTCTCTCTCAGAGAAAAAAAAGATGTATGGTGCTATACCCTTCTTCTTTACACTTTCCAAACCCGACATCACAAATCACAATCTTCCCCCCTCCTCCTCCTCATCCTCAAAACTGCCTTCTTACTTGGCTCTTACACTTGTAAACTGGATAGAGCTAATAAGAGAGATAGGCCACAACTATTCAACCTCGTCTCCATTTTTATTTTCTTCTTCTTCTCCTTCTCAACAAGAAAACATCTTCCCTTCCTCACCCTTGTCACTGTTGAACAAGTTGGTCAATTTCTTTTTTTTTTGGCCAAGACCATGTGGCTTTCATTCTCAATTTTTTGCAAAAAAAAAACAATTTACACTCAACACTCAAATATAATTATTAATGTTGAAAGATGATTAATTAATATTTTTTGAAAAATGTATTTTACTTTGTAATAAATCATTTGTAAAATACAGATATATATATTGTTGCTTTTTTTCATTTAAAAAAATGGTTTTAAAATTACAGAAAAAGGGCTGTGGTTCTGTACTCTGTACTTACAATTGTTAATTTGTAATTTGTGAAAACAAAGTTTTATTGTTAAGATTTGTACAAGAAGAAAGAAAGATTACAAGAATATGAGAAATGATCTTGAAATGTAATTGATGTCGGTTGGGAGAGTCATAAAAGAGTGAAGATCAATTTATTTCAAGTGGCAGGGGGCTATGCTATGCAATGCAATTCGTCATGTAATTTATCTTTCTTGGCTCCTTCAACAAAAAAAATGGATTTTCAACTCTGTACAGAAATATTGAGACTATGAAGATTACAAAGAGTATATGAATATGTACATAGAGATTGTACAGTAGAGGGCTATGTGTAGCTACTAGCTGTAGAGGGAGGTAAATTTATTAAAATATTCATTTCCCATTGCTTCCATATAATATTTAATGGGGATGTAGTTGGTGTATTAAATAAAATGGTTGTATAAATATTTCTGTCACATCTTGTGTCTTGATTCTCAATGACCCTTCTCTTTCCTCCCCATGCCCACTGAATCCTGTCTTTTCTTTCTTTTTTCTCGTGTTGTGTCTTTGAGTGGAAATTATTATAAAACTGAGATTCCTCCTCCTCTTGTGCCTCAACTAAATCTCCTTGGTCTCTGACTGTGGAATGAGAGACCCCATGGAGTTTTCTCGATGCATTTTGAATGTTGCATGTGAGTCCGCTAAAGAACCCCTGGAGCGTTTATGTATCCAAAATGTACATGTCCCTTCTCTCTCTTCATCTCTTCAACTCCCGCATCATCAACTCTGTCAAACCAACTCAGTCTCTCTTTTCCTTTCAACAGAAAACCTCAGAGCTTCATCCTCATTTCCAGTTTGAGAGACTCATGTGCTTGAAATTAGGCTCTATTAGCACTTGAAATGATTTTCTTCCACTTCATTGCACCCATAGCCTGTCTCTGTCTCCATCTTTTTCTATGTGAACCACTATATCACTTTTATTATTATGTTCGAGTAGTCCCTCTCTCTCTCTCTCTGTTTCTGTGTGTCGGCTGTCAATCTTCTCTTCATGCGACCCCCCGTCAATTTGCCAATTGTAATTTAATGAACGTTGACATCAAATTGTTTACTTTAATTATCCTTATTTTTTTCACATCAAATTCAACTCAATATTTCATTGCTACTTTTGTACTTGAATTATTTTGAAGATTGTGTACTTGATAAAAAAGAACTGGAATTTAAATGGAGATTTAAATTAATTGTTAGATTTGAAGAAAAAAAAGATTTTTGACTCAAAGCCCTAAAGGTTTTACGATGAAAGAGAAGAGAAATTACAAGATAAGGAAAAAAGATTGACAGTTGTTGATGGACTTGAAAATCCCAGACAATTTTTAGTCACTCAATCAAAATTGTGAATCAATTTTGATTGAAACCATGATGACTAACTTTGGTAAATTAAATGTGATTAAATCTAAATCACCACTTTTGACCTTTTTGACAAGGTTGAGATTGAAGACAAATTAAAATAAAATATAAAGAAAAAAGATGAATGTACAAATAATTAAAAATAATTTTAGTTAATTTTAAAATGTCTTCAAGGACTCAATTAAGAGGACATTTAAAGTGTCTTTAGTTTAAAAAAAATAAAGGACATGGTCTAGTCAGTTAATGGACATGGGCGGTATAATAAAAAGGAAATGGTGCAGAGTGCAGACATGTACATACGTCTTCATTGGTCCATGTCAAATGTATCTGTACATTTTAAAGCTTTTGGAATAAAAAGTTAAATGGAGAATTTTTTTTTATGGTAGCCTAGTCTCTTGATTGATTTGTTGACAGACTTGAGTTAATTGAGATAACATTTTTAAACTCTAAATTCCAACTCTAAATTTTTTTTCATGTCATTCAATGAATGGTAAGCCATACCATAGTTATCATTGGCCATTGAGACTCGTCCATATTTTTATTTTTCATTATCTTTGAATCAAATCCAATGAAAATGTCTTGAATTTTAGTCCCTCTTAAAATATTTATTATTATAAATTGTACACTCTCTCACAGACAGAACGAGACAATCCCTAGAAATCAAGTGTCTGTAAATCTTGAGGGGGGGGAGCACTTTTATGGGGAAGGATGGTAGATGGGGGGCAATAAAATTGAGTGAAAAATAAAAAAGATAAATAGGATGGAGGCCATTTGACTCATAACAGAAGGACGGGAAGGAAGAGAGGGGGGATGGTGATGATGATGGAAAAGTCTTTCCATTTATTTGAAGGTGGGTTGCACTAAACTAACGCCAGCAATAATTTCCCTGTCAAGAAGAAAATCGTATTTCATAAAAGAAGAGAGAGAGAGAGATGGGTCTTAGTGTTGTAAATCTTTCTTGTAAAAGTCTATTTATTACATGGGCAAAAGTGATGGTCGTCATCGTGAGTATGTGTCAAATCATCTTCCATTCAATTGCTCGTCACTCACTTCCCTGGATAACCCAGAGAGAGAGAGAAGAAAGTCTCTGGGTTTTCTTCCCCAACAAAAGACGAGAGAGGAGGAGGGGGGGGGGGGGATTCTCCCTGAGTGAAGGATGGATCGTTTTGACCAAGAAAAATATTTGGGTGGGTGGTCGTCCTAAATCCTCATTCTTCTTTTTAGTCTAAATAGAAAATAAAATGAGTTCTAAACTGTCGTCAAAAGGAAAAGAAAGAAGAGGGACATTAGGATCATTGTATAGGGGCACTTGTTGAGAAGACATTAAAGAGATGCCATGCCATGTCCATACATTTTTAAGACCATCATAAATTTTAGACTCTGTAGGGATCACCCATCCTACAACCTCCAAAAGTCTCCTATTTTTATTTTCTCAATTTGAGAGACAAAAGAAATTCTTTTCCTTATTTTCATCATTAATTTCTTCCTCAATTTGTAACACATTTCCACCGTTATACGTAACATGAGTATTTAAAATAATAATTTATTAGAATTATCTTTAAAAAGACTCTTGCATGAAATAAAAATGGCGGCCAGACCCCCAGACCAGGCCAGTGTATTTTCGGGAGTGAGAAAGTACAAAAGTAGTAAAGTACAGTGGAAGAAAAAAAGGAAGTCATTTCTCACTCGAGTCATTGTCAACATGGTTAGTTTGCCTTTATTCTCATGTTATTATTGTATGTGTCAGCCTTTCTCTGTCATCCCTGAGGTCTCCTCCACACTCATCGTCCTCATTGTGTCCCCCCCCCCTCTCACTCTCAAGTCAGAGTCTTGTCTCTTTGTCTGGCCCATTGACTTTACCTCCTCGATTCCTCATCATTCATTACCCTCCTCCACCCTCGGACTCGTACAAACAAGACCATCAGTCTTGGAGTGTCTGACTTTTTTGCCCAAAAACTTGGTGATGATCTACACAATAGATTTTTGTATTACTGGCGAAAAACTCCATGACTCTAACTTCCTTCCTAACCTCAATCTCAATACATTTTACTCTCCCTCTCTATACTACACACTCTTTTGGCTATTGTCAACCATGACTTTCAGCTCATTTCTCAAACTTTTACTCAATGGACTCTTTATTTTCTCTTCTCCAACCACCACCACCATTTTCCACGAATTATGTCCCAATTCTTTATTCTATTCCATTTTTCAAAACTCCACAATATTTTACCATCAACATTTTTCTTATTTTAATGACCCCGCCAAACAAACTGTTTTTTTTGACAAGAAAATCAGTCATAATGATAAAATATAAAAATTAATAAGACAAGTTTTTAAAATAAATTATACAAAAAAGAATTGGAATTGGAGTGTCGATGATGTAAGCGAAAAATTTGCACTAAATTTATGAACTGTGCTACGTGTACAGTCACAGTTTTACATAAGAGAGAAAATAATATTATTGTTGAGGGAGATGTGTTGAGAAAAAAATTTGGATATTTATGTGACATGGAAAGAGTTCACAGCATGTCATTATAAAATAATATAGTGCAATGTTTTAAAAAAAAGAGTAGCGGCTCTCATTGTACTGTCAGGGGAAAAGTGTTTTAAATGTTTTAAATCGCATCGCTCAGGCAGGCTTCTAAATGGATGAACATCTCCGTGTCTCTCTACTTCTGTACAGAGTGAGGCTGACCATGAGTTTTTGTAGTAAAAAAGAGCCGCCAGTCTCTCGCCGTCACTTGACCTGTGGAGTACAATCAAGTGCTTAAGGGGGAATGATCTCTGTCATATCATGTGCATGAGATTCAAGAAGAAGAGACAAAGCGTGCGCTACAAAAGAAGAAAACTGGCTGACCAAGTAGAAGAGAGAGAAAAAGAGGCAAAGGTCTAGCCCTCCAGGAACTGTTGCAAGGAAATGAAGAACAAGTTGAGCAATAATTCTTTCTGGTGAACAGCGGGAGCTCACATCTCCTTGTATTATTTTTCCCTATCTCTCCCTTTCAGAACCTGTGGAATACAATCATCATCTCATGGCCTACATCCACCCCGACAGAATCGCTCTCCATGGGTAATTTTGGCTTCCATTTGCCTGCCCAAACTTAATGTCAGAGTTAAAACTATAAATTTCTTTTTTTTCTCTCTCTCTCTCTTCAATTCCCAATCTCTCTCTCTCTAATAATCCTTGTACGTTGTAGGTTCAACGAGTTGAAAAATCCTTTAATTATCCAACCAGTCAAAGTTGTCTATTTTGTAACCCAACCAATTTTTTTTAAATGTTCAATTTCATACTAAATTTTTTTAAAACGTACTAGCGCATGTTACAAGTACAGATTATCAATATCAACCAATTATTTTGTACATAACAAATTGTTAAAAGTTAATTTAGTTTTTTTAAAAAATAATAATTAAGAGGATAAACTATCTGTAAAATAATTATTATTTTTAGCATAAGCTAAAATAATAATAATTTTTAAAAATCAATATCGGAATATCTACGTCTTAAAAAATAAATAATTAACTCTAATCATGTGACAAAGAAGATTAAATTTAATTTTAAAAAAAGGAAGAAGAATTGTGAGTTGTGAGTAGAAATTAAATGAAAAAAGAATAGAGAAATTACATGGTAAAAGCATCATTATAGACAGGGGATTATAGTGATGACTGTCAGTTGGTATGGTACAGTGGTTTATTATTAATTTGTTCCGTTCTACCTGTGAGACTCTCAAGAGGAGATTTCCTGTTCAGACTCTCTTTCCTCCATTTGGAAAAAGAAGAGAAAAAAAAGTGAGAGAGAAAATGACGAAGGAGTGCAGGGACGGGGAGGAAGGTTGAGTGATGGCTGCTTTTAAAAGTCTTATGAAAAATGGAACCGAGGGTGAGACGACGTGAAAAGTGTTTGAGGTAGAGAGAGAGAGAGAACTGGAGAAAAAAAAACTTTGCCATATTTTCTTTTCCTTTCCTTAGAGAGAGAGAGAGAGAGAGAGAGAGAAGAAGAATAAATGAGAGAGGATAACATTATCGGAGGACGTCTGTGGAGATTAAAGCCCCCTTTTCAAAAGCCGATCATTTGAAAGACGTGTGTGAGAGGCATGAGATTGATGATGTCATGCAGTGCATGTTGAATAGGTGGCAATGGAATCCTCCTATTAAATCATGTTCTCTCTCTTTCTCTTTCTTTTCAACTTAAAAACCTTACCAGTGTACTAATATGTACTACACATACACCAGTATGTACAGACACACATAACATTTCACATCCCGTTTCATTTTTCACTCCTGTCAAAAAAAAAGTCTCACTAATGTGAAAAAGTAGAGGGAGAAGGTAGAGTCATATTGTATTATGAAAGGTAGTGAGTTTTGTACAAATAATGAATTTCTACAAGGATGAAAAGCATCATTCATTTATTATAACGTTGAATAGGAAAATAATGTAATATGAAGACTGGTAAATGGTCGATGCACAAATTTATACATTGGACCTTGCTGTACGCCTGTACAGGAGAAAAAAAGAGACACATCGATTAGTGGACTACTAAGCATGCACAAAAGTTTTGGTTTCCCTCAACAGTCCATCGTTAGAGAGAGGCTCATATATTTCTAGTCAGATTGTATAATGAATGCATTGGAATGACAGCACTTGAAGTCGCTCTTTTCTCTTCTTTTTTCATTGTGTGTCTCTCCCTCTGTAATTATTGTCCAGAGCTGTCTATCTGTCTCTGTCTCTCTCAACTAAACTTGTCAGAATGATAGAAGATAGAAGATACAAGACACAAGAGAAAGAAAAAGGCTCAAGTTTATGACTATACAACCATAATAATAACATGTAATGTACAATTATATAACACACAACTGCTATTCACATGTTGGACGTAATAACAAGATTTTGGTTGGAGAAAAAGCGGTGGCCTTTTCTACTCCATGGGGGCTCTCCTCCTTTTTTTAAAAAAACAGTGCATGGGCAGTAGAACATCGTAAATTACTCTAAAAACTAAATCCTCCTTTTTATTACAAATACTCAAGTACTACTAACACATGGGTGTGTACTAGTTACGTATACCTTGTTGCAAATTTTTTTGAAATAATCTTCTATATACGGGTCTCTCTCCATCAATAGTGTGAGAGAGTGGTTTAATTTAATATTTTAGTTTTTAATTGTATACATTTATGTGGAAGCTCCTTAACTTTATAGACAAAAAAAAGAGAAGCTTGACTGTATTTTATGTGGAGTGATGGACGTATAAAGAAGCTGGAGGCAAATTTCGTAGAAGGAGGCGGACAGAATTTTAGACGGAGAAGGAAGAGTGTGGAAATCTTTTTAGAAAAAAAACGTCTCAAAGGGACTTGAACTCCTCCCCGTCAACTCCAGATTAAATTTTTTTTCTTTTCATTCCCCTCACTTGATGATTGACTGACTTGCTTTTTTTCGTCTATTCAATTTGATATTCAAATATACAAACTTGTCATTTTAGACAAGATGAATTTTTTTTACTTAAATTGTTGATTTCAAATTTTGCTCCTGTGAAATGTGGTGAAATTATTTTTTTTATAGTGACAACAATCCCAAGAAAGGAAAAAAATGACCAATATTTAATAAAAGAGAGAATAAGAATGGACTTGATTCAAAAAAAACTTCTGGCTATTAAGCGTGGCTAAGTTGGTGACGATGGGAGTCAACAAGTCGACATTTGAAGGGGTCATTAGTCATAGCCTTTTTCTAAATAAAATTTTGTCTCCTTGTCACATCTAACCTACACCCAGTAGTACAGCAGTTCTTTTACTTTGTGTCAAACATAAAAAAAGAAGCAATAACTCTGTTCATTTCTTTATTTAATTTTTTTTCATTTGTATAACATGTTACACAAAGTTATATATAAAAAAAACTGTCCATAATTTATTGTGGTAGTTGGTAGTTTACTCCTCCTGGAGCTTGGCCCATTGTGAGGAATGATATGAAATGGAGTATTTTATTACAACATAATATATTGACATTTTAAATTGTCACTGAAACCCCATGGAAAGGGAGTTTTGAAGAAAAAAAAAGAATTGAAAAGGGGAACCATCATCATCATTCGTGTTTGGTGAGCTTATTAGCCCCATGTACATTCATTGTATAAAGAAGGAATAAAAAGTAGGAGAGAGAGGAAAAAAGTCAAAATAGCCCTGTCTCTGTTTGTAATGTCACTTGATGGTGTTTTTGTGTATTGTCGTGTACAGTCTTGGTGGCAATGGAATATAATTCTAGAGAGAGAGGGGACAAACACACAAGGGGGAAGGTAGACAAGGATTTGAATTACGAGCGGAAGGAATGAGGCAAAAGCTTGAAGCCCTGTGACTCAATAGGCTGATTACTTACGTTGGCTAAAGCGGGTGTCAAGCATCGAAGCAATTTATGACGGGTCCACCACTATATTCACCTTCCTTTTCTCTCTCTCACTCTCTCTTTACAAAAGGAATAGACTAGAGAGAACGTGAGGGTCTCCCATTGTCCCTTGTGTGTCGGTGGTGTCATGGTGTACATAGAAAAAATACATACGCATAAAATATATGGCCCATTCACTCCATACAATGAAACTCACCCAGACACAATGTGGATAATTCCCATTACAAAGGTAAACACTGCAGGACATGGAGGGTGAAACGTCCTGTTCAAAATCTCTCTCTCTCTCTCTCTGTGTATTATATAAATAACCATGTTATTCAGTCCCCTCTATATTTCTATTAGTTTGCTCTTCCTCGTCTTCATCATCCTCATTACATGATCCATGCCACCATCACAATCCTCACTTGACAGTTGTACATGGATGACTATGACTCGACTGAGAAATTATGAGAGAGAGAGAGAGAGATGATGATTCTTTGTAGAGTACACAGAGAGAAGATGTTGTAATATTTTACTATGCTTTCACTTATAACAAGTTGCCCTTTTTGGTTTTGCCTTGTGTAATAATAATAATGCTCCTAGTTTTACTCCAGCACCTCCAAATTTATGTTCATTTCCATCATCATGAAAGCCAATAGGAAAACTACAGTAGGACGGTTTTATGTGTAATGTAGTGCAGTGGTAGAGAGAGAGAGACACATAGAGTAGTAAAGGTAAGGAGTCTTGCTTCATATTTTATACAAGTCAAAAGCCAAGTTTTAGGAGCTGGAGGAGACGGGCCACTTATTCTGAATGAGAACCTCCAATTTCATTTATTTCATTGAGAGAGAGATTTCAATTTCAATAGGGCTGACTCTAAAGAAGTATGGAGAGAGAAAAGCCATAAATTTTCACTCGGCTCTCTTCTTCTCTTCAATTCTTTCTCTCTGTTGTATATGCCACCATCCATAATCCAGAGTCATGCCATGCAATGCAAAGCTAACTGTTTATTTTACGCTTTAACTTGCGTTCTCTCTCTCTCTCTCTCTCTCTAGTCACCACCAAGAAAATCTTTGTTCAACTTTTTGGGCTACCACTCTACAAGCATTTCATCATCATGGAAGTCATGGGCCCATAATTCTCAATGTGGAATCTGGATCAAATACACCGTATAAGTTACAAGTGTACAATAACTCTCTCTCTCTGTCTACTCTTCCACTTGCATCTTTTCCTGAATCTTCTTCTTCTCCCATATATTTTCCCCCCCTCTCTCCCTTTTTTGATTTCCCCACTTTTTGTAATAAAAAAAGGCCCCCAAAAATATGAAATGAGCAGATGCTGGTTTTTATTGTTTACGTAATATAAATCTGGATATGCCTTGCCTTATTTTACAAGGGAGATTGGTACATATGTACGGTACATAATGTAAATGTAATGTAGTGGCATCTCTCTTACTCATATTATTTTTTGCTACACTTGTCTTTATACATAGAAAGAACACAAAATACACACGGCGCAACACAAATCGTTAAGACACAGTGCAAACTGCAAATCTTGGCAAGTCACAGACACAGAGAGAGAGAGAGAGGTTGCGGGATTGGATCAAACAAAAGGCTGAAAGCCATTACAGCTGTTAAATTACAGCTGTGCTTTATGTCCTCAAAATCTTTCTTGTGTGGATTATTATTGGTTGGTAACATATCGTATAGAGATTCTTCTGTCTCTAAAATCTTTAAATTCTCTCCCAATTTTCACTCATTCCTAGCTTCCCCAATCCATGCCAAAATTCGTTGACTATATTAACCAATGGAGATTGTGTTATCAATTATTTTTTGTACATGAATTTATTTTCATATATTTTTAAGAAATATTTAATAATTTATACAATATAAAATGAGGCTACTAAATAGAGATATTACAATAGACGAAAATTAATTTTATTATGTCTATAATAAATTGATTATAAAAGTAATATCATTTAATGTGGTTATTGGAATAATAAAAATAGTTTTTTTTAGCCTTATTCTCCCTTCATATAGGGGAAAAAAATGATTTTCATGGGGAGAACTAAAACCAACAGCTTGTTCAAATTTTTGTACATAAAATTCTCTACAATTTTTTTTGGCTCAATTTTCTCTACTCCAATAATAAAATTTTGAATAGGACCAAGATAGAGATAAATAAGGACTGTCAAAATCTGTACCATTGAATTTTCCTTTTTTTTCCTTCCCTCTAAAGATGACAAGGGGTAGGAAATACAAAGTGACTTTTATGGAGCAAATGAAGCAGCCGTTTTAACCCCCAAAAAAGATTTTTTTTGCTCTCTCTCTTAATGTACTTTCACGCCTTCGTATAATAATGAAGAGAGTGAATTTTTAGAGAAATAGTTTTTAATTTAAAATTGGTGTTAATAATTTACATAAATATTTTAACACCCATAAAAATAACGTGGAAAAGTTTTGTATTAAATTCAAAGCGGGTCTTTTCTATGAAATACGGATTAAATTTGCATAGAACACACTCATGAAAGTTAAAGAGAGAGAGTCAAAATCCTAAAAATTAATGTAAGCCGCACCCTTACATCATAATCATGTACATCTCTATTCCAATGGTTAATTTTTACCATAATTTATTTGATGATAAAAAAACGACAGAGAGAAAAGTTACATTTAATCTGTCAAACTACGTGAAAAACCACGTGCTGAGGGATTACAAAGTTTATAATAAAAAAAATATATCTAAAAATTTTCAACTCACTTTTCACTCGACATCGCCCTTAATTTTTCTTTGGCCAATTTGATTTGACGGTATGATAAAATAGAATAATAATATGTAGACAGAGAGACAGAGAGAGAGATAAAAAAAGGCGTGAAAATCATCCGTAATCCATAATCACCCTCATAAAATCAGTCGGTTCTTTTTCTCTCCCTCTATTATAATTTATTGTGTGGCATGGTAGTGATTAGGAGGGGATACAATCATTTTTATAAACAAAAACTCCAAAACCTTCAAAGAAGGAAAAGACAAGTCCTGTAATCCTTTTGCCATATTTTTAGCCAATAAAAATATGTGACATGAGCAAAAGGAAGAAAAAAGGGAGAAAATAAATGTAAATAAAGTTAATCTTCTCCCATATATTTATAAAGGCAGAAGAGGACGCAGACGACAGAGAGTTGGGGAGGAATTTAGCAAAGGAATTTACTCATCCATGTAATTTCTTGTCTCTTCTCTCTCTCTCTCAGTCTTCACACAAAGAGAAGACAAAACTAGTTTGGGAGGGTGGAGATAGGAAAAAGAAACTCAAATTTTAATTCGGTGTTGACGCTCCTCTCAGCCTTTTTTTAGACAAGAGAGAGGGAGAGAGAGAGACTTGTACATTTTGATATATTGTAAAGCTTAAGTATCCACGTTTCGTCTTTCGTTTTTGTGCTTTGTCTTGATCTTCTTGTCATTTCTTGACTCAATAAATAATCTAATGGTTGGAGTATTTACAGGAGCTAAAAACTCAATAAGAAAGAGGGCTGAAGAATCAAAAAAAATCTTGTTTTCTTGTTGTGCATCTTCTTGTCTTGAATGCGGGTAGCTTGAAAACTCCCAAACTCGGCTACTGCTCCTTCCTCCTGTATGCAATTTATTGTGACAGGTGAAAGGCACGACTGTAACATGTCGAGACACACGTACAAATGTACAAAGTACAAAATAACATGAGTGTACATATTTATTATAGTGTACACTGTACACTGTCTGTACGAGAGTACAAAATTCAGAATGCATGGACTTTATTAGAGGAAGACAAGAAATCAAGTCAAAGGGCTCTTTTTGGGGTCATAAATTAGGGGTAATGTATGGGTGAATAAAAAGGAATGCATCATTACTCTACTACAAACATTTTAACCATCAACTTCCCCCTCCCCTTGTCTCTCTCTCTCTGTTTAGAGCATTGGAAAGGCTTTTTCGATTGAATTTGTTGAGTAGGCAAGGAAATGGAAAATGACAGACGGGAATTGCAATAAGACGGCCATCTCCTAAACTCAAAAAAAACATGAGAGACAAGATAGAAAGAATAATGGAGAAAATGCCAACCATGATTTCTGTATAAATACGTCTCCTCTATTAAATTGTATGCATTGCACAATGCACACGATGTACATACCAAACAAAATGGAAGGCTCGTTGTTTTTCTTTTTTGGTGTTGGTTCTGAGTGTAACTGCCTTTGGTGAGGAGAGAAGCGATTAATCATTGGAGGGATAATGATAGGCAAACGGGGCCATTTCTATATATCCCTAATTTTCTATACACACCTTCCAATTTTTCTACACTCCATCATCAACTTAACATGCCTCTGTTTGTCTTTCTCAAATCACACAGAAAGTAGAAAGAGAATTCCAGGAGCCATTCTTTTCTATGTATTTCTTTGGTTATTACAAAATACTTAAAATGTGTGCTTTAGACTACTTAATACAGTTGTAGTTTGGACAACCCCACACATTTTTGGGGAATAAATTCCATTTGGTGGGGAGAGGGAGGACAATCTATAATGTAAAGGTAAGAAAGACAAGGAGAAGAAGAGTAATGGGATGTGTTGTTTTTGTGTTACATAGAAAAGAGAGAGAGAGAAACAGTAGTTGAGTTTTTGGTCGTGTGAGGAGGATAGAGAGAGAGTTATTGTAACTGTTTTTGGTTTGTCGTCCACACCTCAATTTACGAGCTCAAAAAGACAAGATAGGGCCAATCATTCTCTCAAATTCAAGTCCATTTCATTTGATTCTTTGATGAACTCACAGACAGAGAGAGAAAAAAAAAAGTCAAAAGGGCAAAATGGGATGATGTACATTGTAGAGTTGTAGACTCTTATTGAGTAGCCATATTTATTTATTTATGGAAAAGAGGAGCCAAATTTACTATTATATTTTATATCCTTGTGTAAAGTCTGGCCCAACAAAACTTCCACCAAGTCTGGTGGAAGGCCCAATCACAAATTTTACCTTTAGTTTTTACCTTGAACTAAATTATTCATTTTCTCATTGTCACGGCCATGTCCAAATCTACTCCGTAAGACTTGTCAGGATGCCCGCGCTCCTGAGTTGTCACGTTGTGGAGAATTTTTTTCAGTGGAGAAATAACGAGTCTTAATTGAATTGGAGAAATACAATGGAGTCATTGTGGAGCAATTTTTATTGGGACAAGAGAAAGAATAAAAAAGACTGTTATTATACAAAAGAGAAAAACATTGTACATATTTAATAACAACTTTTTTTTTCATCCATCTTCCCATTTAAATGAACCAATCAATCAAAATGTAGGATGGCAAACTGTTAGATATTTATCAGAAACATACAAGAAAAAAAATTAAATACAAAGAATTTGTACTTGAGACAATATTTTTTTATATAAAAAACGATAGAGAGAGAGAGAAAAAAAAATGTGTACAAGATTGATGGAGTGACAAGGGAGAGATTTCAAGTTTGAAATCTTTTTTTTTCCTCAACTCCCCTCCTGTCCACTCCTGTCAAAGTCCAAGTTAATTTGCATGAAAAAAGAGTTGCCTAGAAAGAAAAACTTTAAATGGATGAATTATCTTTCAACCATTTTAAATAAAAGAGTCATGGAGGGGGTCCTTTTTATAGGGCAATTTTCAAATAATTGTGAATTGAGGTGACGCCGAAAACAAGATCCAGCTCACTGTCTCCCTTGCCTTGAGCAAAATTGACTGTATTTATGATGACAATTATAATGATAATTATTTTCATGTAACATGGTGGAGGTCACAAAAATTGTGAGAACTTTTCTAATTTATTGTTAAAATTAAAGACACTAAAGTAAGTTAGTGGCTCAAAAAATCATTAAATATTTTGTAGATTATGATTAATTTTGAACGACTTGATGAACCAGTTTTTTTTCTTCTACAATATTTATTATTTTGTCTTCCTCAACTCAAAATGTCGTTTTACATGTTGTCAAAATTAAAGACTTTAACAAATTTAATTGCATTACATTTAAATTAGTTAACCTCTTGATAATTACTAGTAAGAGAAATAAAAAATTAATATACAGTGAGGCGTCCATTTAATAAAGTAACCTTTGTTGTGCACCAATCAACTAAAAATGAATAATGATTGACAAGGCTGTTTGATGAATAATATGCGTGTAGACATTATTATTAGAAAATAATGATAATTAAAAAAAGAGAGTCATCGTTATCTTTAAGACTTTAACCAAAGAATTTAGTTCACAAAAAAAATTGTTTAAAAAATAAAAAAAACTACCTACTTTAATGTACATTGTATTCATAAATGAAAAAATAATTTATACATGTAAAAACTTTATGAACTTGAATGTTTGCTAATCTGATTTTGAAACTTTTAATAATAATAACATTTATTTTATTGTGTACTTTTTCATGTTATATACCTATTAATTTTTTTTTGTTAAATTTTTCTCTCTCCTTGTCAAAAATGTCATAAATCTAGTTTTCTCAGTTTTTTTTCTTCATCTGCCATGCCATTTCCTTTTCAAAAAAAAGATTGAAGAGAGAGAGGGGGATAAAATACAAATAATATAAAGAAACTTCCGTCCTAAAATCCATCCTTCCTCAAACACGCAAACCCCCTTCAAAAAAAATAAGTTGCAAGTTGATTAAATCAATAAACATGGTTAAATTAAACTACAATCTTTTTTCTACATTCTTGAACTGCCTTACAAAAAATTTCAACGCTATGCTTAAAATGAAAAAACTCTACTAATTTAATCTTTGATTGACTCTCTATAAAACATTCTTTTTTTTCATGCAAGTCTTGTACTTGTCCTCATAATTTTGCACTCATTTTAGAGAATAATTTTTTTTGAATATGCATAAACTAAAAAAGAAGGAAAATATGTAAAAAATGACCAAAAAAAAAGTTTAGAGCTTCCACCATGTCAACTATGGTGTACCCACTCATTAGAGTTTAGAGACTTAAAAGGGAGGAGACAAAAGTCGGAGGGGGGGAGGAGGAATAATAATAAGACTTTTGGAAAACAAGAAGCCATTAAACGATAAACCAATTAATAAAAATACATGAACAAGCATAAGGACGTGGTAATTATAATATAACCAATATTTAATCATGTACTGCCTACCTTCCTCACAATTTCTTATCAAAAAAAAAACATTCTGTACTGGCTTCTGTTTCTGTTTCATTAATTTTATATTAAATCCTTTCTGTCCCCTCTACATTTATTCAAATGAGGTATAGTGGCAGTCAAGTAAAAAGTAAAAAATGTTTTTAGTATTGTGACATTCTGCTACACTTTTCTTTAAGGCCATTGGACTGTAATATAATTTGATGTATGAACTATACAGTTTTAGAGAGAGAGAGAGTATATATAATTATTAATGCAGATTTAATAGGGCAACTCATGTGCCCTGTAATTATGTCTCTTTTACAATCACACTAAACTCCACAACGGTCACCATGTCAAGAATGCTTTTGACCAAACTGTGCAAACAAAATGGACTCTTACATGTCCCATCCACGCCCCTCTCTATTACTTTGTAGAGAAAATAAGTATAAGAATTCTGACTGTATACTAAAAGTGTATTTTGTATAGGGAATCCTTTTTAGTGTAAAAATTTATGAAGTGATGGGAGACTCCTGTCTCCTGTTAATGTCTGGATATTTTTTCTTGACATGTAAAAAAAGAGTATGGATACATATTTCATGATAATTTGAGCATGGTGCAATTTCTTCAAGACAGTTAAAATGGAAATGGGAAAAATGGTGGAGGGGTGTCATTAGATGGGTCCGTTATTCATTGCTAAACAAAATTGATGGATAGATGTCGATCAACACTCTTTATACAAGCTACCGGTCACATTAGCATAGAAATTTGGATTTGTAACTATAATGACAGCTATCCATTACATCTATATAGACAAAATATCATAAAGAGATGAAAAGGGAGGGATGCTACACACACAACTGTGTGGTGTAGCAGCCAGTGCCAGTGCTAGTGCCAGTCCCGTAGCTCCTTCTCTTGCCCAGTCATCATCATCATAACAATAATAATCATAGTAATTTCTGACATTTGACAGCCTCAAGCTCTTTCATCTCATCTCGCCTTTATCATCATCGTGAGTCAGATGAGCCTTGATCATTCTTTTCCCCAAGACAAGAGTCGAGTGTCGAGTCAAACTCTCTGAAAATTGAATACAAAATTCTCTCTCTTGTTCCAACCATTTCCAAATGTACATATACGAGTCTATTTAGAATAATATTCTGTATAAGATCTGTTCCTTTATCAATACTTGAGGCTCTTTTTTTAAACAATATTTTTCCCTCTTCCATCTGTTCATATCACAATGTGTGTGTAGGCTGTCCTTTGTGTAATTTGGATGATATAAAATTAATAAATATTATTACATGGTCAAAGAAATTATACACTTTTTTTGCAAATCTCAATGGACCATGATGATCAATAATGAAGATGATGGTAGCAAAAGCCACGACACAAAAAAAAAATAATTTTATTTGCTAGTGGTTATTATTCATGTAAAAATTATGGAGAAATTTAAGTATCTCCACTATCTTGAATCCTAAGCGGATAAATGAGAATTTGTGTCTTGTTTAGAGCCCAGAGGGATGAAAAAAATGTACATTAAAGAATATATACGTACACACACACAGGCATGGAACAAGACAACAAAGTAATAAATCAAAATAAAGAATCAAGTGGCAACGCTCGTCTCCCATGTGAATTGAATTATCAAGTAGAAATATATATTTTTTTAGAATTTTTTTTTAATTGTTTGTCTTGTCCTCTTGGTGGAAAGGAATTGTTTTGTGTTGTATCTGTACGTAAAAAATTAAATATTTTATCCAAAGGATTTTATAATGGTACAGAGTTTGTAGTAGCACAGAGAGCTGTTTGATAAATGATTGATTTCCCTCATAATAATTGAATAAATTTAATACAAAATAAAAGTCCCCGCCTTCTTTTTCCTTATTCTCTCTCTCTCTATTTTTTGTATTGACACTTGTTGGCACTTGGGCTTGTCCAAGTTATGTCCATGGAAGTAAGGACTAATTACTTTTAAATTTAAAGGAGGTTTTGTATTTATTGTAATTGTAGTGTATTGTGTAGTTCAATTTTTTTAAAAGAATACAAAGTGAGGTTTTTAAATAAATAATTTTCATAGTTATTAAATATTATAATAATAAGTTGAGACTACACAATCCTTTAAAAAGCGCTGAAGGGGATGATGAAGCGGTGTGTTATTTAGCTAATAAATATTTTAAGATTTATTACTATTCATCATCACCGGCATACCCATTTAAAATTCTAATGTTCTAATGTAAATGTAGGTACACACCAACAATTATAAAAAAATGTAAATACACAAGGCTATAAATTAAACATTAGAACACTTTAATAATATAACTAAATTGTGGCCTACAAGAATTGGACAGTCACAATGACATTGGTCCCGCATAATTTCTTATGACGTGAAATACAAAAAAAATGACTTGTAAATTCTTGTTTGTCATGATTTCATGAATAAGAAATTTCCCATAGAACTAAAGGCAAAAGAGGGGGGAGACAAAAAAAAGTGGAATTGGTAATGGCAACGAGTAGGAGGTTGAAATTTTATTAGAAAATAAAGAAATAAAAATTAGTGGAGAGTAGATTACTCTACTATTATATTACATTGAAGAGGAAAAGAGTTGCTTAGACACTAAATTGCAATTGCTATAATATTATCATACCCCTCAGTCCTCACAACTGCCAATTGTGAGGAGGGTTAGAATTTGTGTAAAATTGTGTATTGAGAGGTGGCTATAAAGAGCTGTAAACAGAAGCAAACCGCGGAGCCATTTTGAAGCCGACATTATAATTACGCTTTCCTCTCATATCCTTATGTTCATAGGGGTAAAGTCACTCCCAGCATCTAAACAACCGTCATTACCACACACAAACTTTATAACATGTCCAACTCTCCTACTACAATGACCAAAAGTCATCAAAAATTATATGGAAAGCCAACACTCAAATGAAATTTATACACACACAAAAAAAACGACACAGGGATGATTATTCCAGACCAGTATAATGTTATAATGGCAAATGAGTACTCTTGTGGATTACAATTAATGAAGAGGGGGGAAAAAAGAAGGGGGTGGGACTAACTATTGAATATTGTGTATGCCACTGGATTACGACCAGAGAGAGAGAGACGAGAGAGTTAAATCCATAAAAATTCACACAATGCTGATTTTTATTGCAACTTGTATCTTCAGTCCTCCCCTCCAATATTACATACATTTTTTCCCTTTGGTCAGAGAGAGAGAGAGAGAGGAGGGGACAGGTAAGAACAGGTAATAAGAGTCAGATATTATATATTATTAATTTTTATATAGTCAAAGAGAGAGAGAGAAAAAAGAGTCATAAGGCCATGATTAAAGTTTTTAATGTTAAAACAAACTAGTTTTCAAATGACGTGGGATGCATGCTCATACAATTTAAAGAGAATTTCATGGCGGGGTTAGATTATAACACAAAAACTGTGTCTTTAGACAGAGAGACGGAGCTTAAGAGATACACCAAGGAGTTAGAGAAGCATAACAAATAAATGTATATGTATAATATAATCTATATTATTTACACCATTTACTTCCCCCCCCCCTCACCTCCCATCCTTTACAAATTTGTATCTTGTGCTCTTTGGATCATAATCTCAAATCTCACAATCATAAAAGAGCAAAGCGTTCAAGCCCTTGTTTTTTTTCTGTAATAATTTTTATAGATATAGAATTACATTTAAAAAACATGGAGATGTATTTTCTCTTATTTTCTATCTACTGTACATATAATGAGTATTACATAGTTTTTTTTAAAAAATGTTGTATTTACCTTTGGTTGAATATTTTTTTGCCATGTTTTTATCTGTAGTCTCCCCATCTAGTTGTAAGTGTAGCTGTGTATGTTAAGAGTATGACTAATGGGTTGAGTTATAAAGAATAATAATAATAATTTAGTATGGGGAGATGCAGGACGTTGATGTTGACTGCTGATTGCTTCTCTGCTACTCATGTTAATGTTGAGTGAGTGGGTGGGAATAATGTTGGGATTTTTGTATATATTTCATTGTTTTCCTCATAATTTATGACTTTATTAGACAACAGAGTTGAGTAAAAAAGCTTAAAACAACAAGATTCTTGTCTCTCTCTCTCTCTCAAGTTTCTCTTGGCTAATTCTCCTTTTTCACCTTTTACGAGATTTTTTTTAAATAGAGAGAGAGAGAGAGTACGGCCAGTATATATTTGTGTATGACTGAGATATGAGAATGATGTTGAAAGAGTACATTAAGAATTAAGATGAGCCATGTCATAATTATCATTGTAATTATGATGGCATGAGGGCATGAGCCATGAGGATAATATAAATTGTGTATCTTGATTCTGATTCATTTTTTTATAAAGTTAAAATGCATTTAAACCATCTTTTCCTCAATATTTAAACTATAAACTTGAACGTGTCCTTATACTCTGTACTAAAATTAAAATAAGCCGACCATGTCTTTAAAAAAACATGTAAATTTTATTTATTTTTTATCACAAATTTAAATCTCAATAAATTAATGAACATTTTGACAGTCTTGTCATTCATTTTTTTAACAATGGTAGATAGTAAAAAAAAAGTGTGTGAATAATGGTAGTCAAGTTGACATAAATAATTTAAAAAAAATGTGTACAGAAATTATTTATTCAAAACAATGAGCTCGTCTCTCTCCATTCAGGAGTCCCTGTCCCACCTGCATTTTATCATTTGTCTCTCTCTCTCTTCTAACGATGGCGGTATATCTGGAGACTGTAAAGAGAGAGAGAGACAAAAAGGGGAAATATTTTAGCTTCAAAATTTTTTTAAAAAATAAATACCCCTCTCTCTCTCTAGTATGCCTGTTACAATTTAGGATATACCTGTTTAATATAATTTATGTAGCAAGTGTAGCAGAGAATAAAAAATAGTGCAAGAGAGAGAGAGAGAAATAAATTACCTTTTATGAATTTATTAGCATTATTATTATTGTTATTGGGGAAGGAAAAAGTAGATGATGTGATGGGATGGGAGTTAATAGTGGCTATTAAATTTTATATCTTAGTTGTCCATCCGTCTACCTGACAATGATGAGATGATGACGATGAGGGAGGGGAGGGAGGGGAGGGGGGTTTATTTCATATAGGGCCAATTCTTGTTATGTACAGTACAATTTACAAACATTAAACTAGAGACCCTTTAATAGTGACCCTAGACCATCAAAGAATAATTTAATGTGAGATATAAAGTCTCCTCATGTACTAAACTCGTTCATCTCCCTAATCGTAATTTAAGGGGATATCTCATCTGTACTAAAAGAGAGAGAGACATAAAGTCAAAAATGTTTATGGCACTGTTGCTCACCTGTGCACTATGACATGAAGGCTTATGACCAAAAGAGAAAAAAAACTAGATATTATTTAATATACAGTAAAATACAGGATAATATCCCTAGTTTTATGACACACACACAAGTATGAGTAAAGAGTCTTTTTTAGAATATGTAGTTTTACATCGAGTTGATAAAATAATATTATACTCAAACAGCCGGGGTTTTTAATATAAAGAGAGAGAGAGGATTGTGTTGTGGTCGTGTTGAGCCATTTAACTATATTAATGTTCCTTGATGTTCCACTTTTCATTTTAAAATGTTTAAAATCTTTAACGTAAATCTCTAAGATATGGTAGGCATACAACATGAAAAATTATATTATCTTATGGCCCTCACGTCAAAATTCTATAGATTAGCCCCACTCCCCCCATTTAAACATGTACAGTGAAGTACAGATATAATATAGAGAATTACACAGTATAAAATAATGGGGGAGGAGAAGAATTTATTTCTTTATTACGTGGTCATATAAAAGATTAAAATTTATATAGTGGATAATTGAGGTGAAAAAATGGAAACGTCAACAACAAATTCCCATTTTTTTTGCCGCCATTCCCCATTCCCCACAAGAGAGTCATTTCTACATTTATTTTTATTATTAAAAAAAACTATAATAATAATTCAAGACTACTATTAAAATATTATAGACTTTTATAGACAATAGAAATTTTAAAAGTATTTTTATACATAAAATATAATTTGGAATTTATAGGGAAAAGATAGTTTTAATATTTTTTTTAGGATGACTACAGTACAGATAGAATGATTGTTGGCAATAGAGAGAGAGAGAAAAAAAAAGTTTGACGTTTTTATCATGAAATCATAGTAGTGTAGAGTATGACGTGATAAAACTGAAATGAATTGTTACCTAATCCTGTAATTATCCTGTGTTACTCTCTGAGTACTCTTTTGCCCAGTCCCACGTTTCGAGCCGTTAAAGTTTATTGTTATGATTACACTTCCACTCTATATATATACATGTATATGCAATAATATTAGTCTGAACACTTGGTGATGGACATGGACTTGTGCTTCCAATATTATATGTAATGTCTATCCTTATATATGCATTTATGCCATTTACTGATACTCTATAAAGGGTTTTTTAGAAGCAGGAATTTAGAGGCAATTCCAGCATTTAATGATCATTTACTTTTATTATTAAGGATAGGAAATGTGAATATAATTGTGATTATTTTTTTATTATATTATTTCAAACTCAAGTAAGTGAAGGTATAATATATATTGTTTGCTATTTGCAAAAAAAAACTCAAATTGGTTTTGATATTGCAATATTATAGACAATTTTATATTTATTTTTCTCCATTTCGTCATCCATGATTAAGTATAAGTATGAGTTTAGATTATTACGAAAAAAAATTGACGTGTAATGGAGAGATATTGGTGTAATTTTTTGACTTTGTGAAGAGAAAATGTCGTAATGTCCAAAATTTGACATGGAAAATAATAGAGAGGATTTTTATCTTGATTATACAAAAAATAACTGGTCATTGAAATGATAAGTATAGGACTCATAAGTAGTTGTGTGTTTAGGTTCCAGCTTATTATTTATAAGTAAGGTAGATACAATTCAGATATTAAATAGCCTCGTCACATCAGGTCACACGAAAACTGGAGAGGGAGAGACAGTTTATTATAATTGTAGAGTTTGGTAAAAAAACTGATATTCAATGGCAAATCCCCAACTCGCTTTCCTTGTTTAAGTTATCTCTTAATCTTATTCAATTGAATATCATTTGATTTAATGGAACGAGATTGATCACATAAATTCTTCATCTAGATCTATCGTCCATGCCCATGTCAACTAAAGAAAAAAAATTGGATACCCAAAACTTGAAACTCTCTCTGTCTGATTGTTAGTTAATTCAATTGAAATATTTAAAGAGTATCAAATATGGATCAGTGCTTTTAAGAGTACAGGAAAGGATAAAAAGATGAGACTAAATTGGCAATTGTATGGAGGATTATAATATTAAGACTTTTATGCTTGTCCTCTCACAGAGAGAGAGAGAGAGGGTACAAAGGAGAGCACTCAAAGGCTCACATTTTGAAATGGATGAGATGAGGATAGAATATGGAAATGGGAAACCCGAGCATCCCAAATAAAACCAACACCCATACGATTTTCCCAAAAAAAAGAGACAGACACTATTTTCTAGATTTTTATCATCTAGTGCCCGATGGCGGTCACCCATATGAGCAGGAACAAAAAAAAGTTTTTTGATGGTAAAATCCTGCTTCATTGTGTCCTGTGGTCTGGTGGTTGTTGTGTGTTGTGTGTATGGCTCAAGCCGGGTATGGTTGGGTGTCACTAAAAATCTTGGACACTTTTCCTCCCTGTCATTCAACCAAAAAACCCGTCCCTCATGTCCTTATCTAATTGCTCAAGCATGCAAACCCCATCAAAGTGAAGTACAATTTTCCTCTATACTAAAAACCATTTTCACATAAAGTGAGATAGAAAAAAAACCCTTTTCCCCTTCTTCAATTCCTTCATCTGTAATGGAGAAGCCATCTCTGAGTAGATTGAAGGGAGAAGGGGTGTTTGGGAAAAAACACTTTAGAGAATAGGGAGATCGAGTCGTATGGATTAGGGATGGAGATTTTACCTTGTTCACAGTCCCTTCATCATGATGAATTCACTAGATCACTACTAGTTAAATTAGACAAGCAGACAACTTCTTGTTCATTACTAGAGAGACTCCTCTTCTGTCTACAGACATGAACACAGTGGTTAAAATGTAACATGTCCATATGATTTGGTCGAGAGAGTTTGAATGCAAAAATTGGAATGGAAAATTACATGGAAAATGTTCAAGGATTAGGTTGGATTATAAAAGGATTTTCATAGATTTAAAACTTCTTTTATTACCATTCACAACATGGCCTATTTGCCTGTCACTCTCTTTTTTTTGATGATGGGTACAGGTCATGGCATCATTATTGTCATCATTCTCAAAATATTGTGTGACGTGTGTGCATAACATTTAAATTTACAGATAAAATAATTAAGTCTCTTTTTTGGCCTTTTACAAATTTAAATGTGTAATAAAATATAAAAAGATTAATAAGTTTAGAGTTTAGGTTGATGATCTTTTTTTTTACTTGATTGAAGCCGACATTTGATGAGTTGATGGGACAAGTGCAGAAAAATTATTTTTTTAATCTATTATTTATGATGATAAAATAAAATACAACATTTTAATTTAATTACAGTGTATGCACTGATAAAAATAAAATAAATGCAACAGAAATTAAATTGCTAATTATAATACAAGTACTGTACAGACGTAGGGTGGACATCCGACAATATTTTTTTATTTGGTAGAAGCTTTAGAGGGTGATTATCAAGAGATCAAAATTGAGGTACATGGATTTATTATGACTTGATGATGAGAAGAGGAGCGGGGATGGTTAATCCAGTGGATTAAAAAAATAACATTTCACTTGCAATTAAATTTGTAATTTATGTGTACAAAAATACAAACGTTACTCATAACATACAACATGGGACAGGGACATGGACAGGAGGTTGGCTTTTAAATGAGAGTAAATAAAAACGTCAGACATTTTTTTTGGTGGGATTATTATTATTGTTTTGCAACTATGGACTGACATTCATGGAGAAATTTTGAGCTGAATTTTTGAGAGAGCCGACATTACTACCATAATAATGTTTAAGCTGTGTGTCAGTACACAGAGAGAGAGAGAGAGAGTGAGTGAGGAGTATAAAAGAAGAGGAGGAGGAGGGGGGAGGCTCTGTGACTTTAGCTCATCATAAAACAAGACTAAACTGTAGTAAAAGATTAGAATTGTAGAGAAATGTGATCTGTCCATCTCCATCGTAGAAAATCTCTAAAAGCCATAAAAGGATTAAGGATCAAAGTGAGCCGCTCTTGCATTCAAGAGCGCTAATCTAAATCTTGAGCTCTGTCGCTCTTCTTCTGTAAATTATGTGATGGCTTCTATCCTTTACAAACTCCCAATTTTCTATCTCTATCTTCAGCACACACACACACATAAGTAGAATCTGTCGGCAACAATCTGTCTAAGAAGCAAAGCAAACCAAATTTTTGGGCATTTTTTTACACATGTATTTTATAATTTTCATATAAACTCTATATGATT
>JAQIVZ010000729.1:0-51927 GCA_034700945.1 Arrhopalites spinosus | reverse complement strand
CCAGCAGTTTTTCTAATTGTTTCAATTGACAATCCCTTTCGAGCTGCTGCTGATGTTGATGAATGTCTTGTGCTATGACCAGAAAAGAGAGTAGTGTCAATACCACTTTTAGTCAATATTATTTTTATCCATCTATTAATAGTTTGAGTAGTGACTGGCTCATGAGGCTTCACAAAACTCAATAAAAGTTGAGTTTCATTTTTAGATCTGAGATATTCTGTACATTTTATGTACTCAAGTAAAGTGTGAGCGGCACATAATTTTACATTATCTCTGATAAATGGTAAATACAATGAAGGTTGTGGTCTACTTGAAGCAGACGTTTTTGTTAATGAAGAAATATTTATTTCTATTCCTTCTTCTCCAAACACAATCTCCTGTACTTTAATCAATCCAAAGGTTTAAACTCTATGTGCTGTTGCAAGAGCCAATAAACCGATTAATTTAAGAGTCAAATTTTCTAAGGATAAATTTTCTACTGGATACAGTGTAGCCAGATAATTTAGGACTTGCTTTGGAACCCAAGTAGAGTTATACTTAGGCCTTGAAGGTCGCAATTTATATACTCCTCGAAAAAATCTCGATAATAATGCGTTACTGCTCAAGTCTTGGCTTGAGATTAAAGAAAACGCGGCTCTTGATGTATTAAGAGTACTGTAGGATGAGCCATTATCAAATAGATTTTGCAGGAATGTTAATATTTCCTGTACGGATAAACTTGTCAAAGAGCAATTTTCTTTTTGACAAAAAATCCACCAATTTTTCAGGTATGAAGAGTATTGTTGAATTGTAGAAGAAGCGATGGATGACATAAAAGTTTCTATACTTTTTAAAGGAATATCTTTTTCAATATAGGCTTCCCTGATAATTTCCCTGCCACCAAGAAAGTGACCTCGACAGCGGATGTGGTTGACTGCTAGAATCAGAAGGCAACAAATTAGCTGACGGTTCAAATATTATAGGGTCTTCGACTAGTAAAGATGTAAATACTGGAAATCAAGGTTGGGTTGGCCAGTACGGGACTACTACTACCCCCTCCCTCCTTTTTCGGTTATAATTTTTTGCAAGACTTTAGTGATCATTGCAAATGGAGGAAAGGCGTAAAAATTTAATTTTTGCCAAGAAATTGTAAAAACATCAACGCATAGAGCGTTGGGATCAGGATGCCAGCTGACATATTTTTTGCATTTATGATTATGGATTGTTGCAAATAGGTCAATCTCTGGTATCCCAAATTTATGACAAATGTCTTCAAAAGCCCGGGTATGCAATGACCACTCATAACTGTCTTTTGTAGACCGAGATTCTTGGTCTGCTTTGAAATTATCAGCAAAAGTAATGTGTGATGCAAAAAGCCAAATATTTCGAACTTCACACCATTGCCATATCTCTCGGGCTAGCTTACTAAAGCAAGGCAATTGAATACTTCCCATTCTATTTACATAGGACAATGCAGTAGTATTATCTATCCGTAGTAAAATTGAGCAATTGGTCATATTTTTACAAAATGATTGTAGAGCATACAAAACAGCTAATAATTCTAAATAATTAATATGTTGTTTAGCTTGCTCTAACGACCAAAGACCATGAGTTTTTCTCCGACCCATGACCGCACCCCAGCCGGTCATGGATCAATCAGTCTCAATCTTGTACATGAAATCGTCACATCTAATTGGATTTGAACAATTAGGGATGGTCTTAAGCCACCATTTCAAGTCAATTTTACACTCATCTGAAATAATCATGGTTTTATTAAAATTTCCATCATTAGATAATAAAGCTAGATACTTCTGTTTTTCTAGGATTTTTGTATACAGCCAATCATAGTTGACGGCTGGACAAATGGATGTAAGAGATCCAAGTAACTAAGCAAATGATCTGATTTTACATTTGTCAGTTAATAAAAATCTTTGAATTTTTTGGCTCATGTCATTTTTCTTATCCTTTGAAATCGATAGGGTTAAGTTTTTAGAATCGAAAATGAATCCTAAAAATTTACACTCCTGACTAGGAGTAGTAATTGACTTTTCATAATTTATTATGAAGCCAAGAAATTCAAAAGTATTGATGGTTGTGCGAATATTTTCTACACATTTGTTGTAGGTATTGCCTAGGCAAAAGTTATCATCCAAGTATATAACTGAGATGAAACCACGATTTCGCAAATATCTAATGATGGGTTTCATTAGCTTTGTAAACACAAATGGGGCAATACTGAGTCCAAAAACTAAACAATTAAATTCATATAATTGTCCGTTATAAATAAATCTCAAGTATTTCCGATAGGACTCGTGAGTTGAAAGTAAAAAATAGGCATCCTTTAAATCAATAGTACCCATATACCAATTTTGTTGAATTAATATGGATGCGGTTCTATAATCTTCCATTTTAAAATGGAAAGTTTGTAAAAATTTGTTTAATTTTTTACAATTTAAAATGAACCTCATTTTTCCATTTGGTTTAGGTATAATGAAATAAGAGGAAAAAAATTGTCCTTTTGTGGGCCGACATGGAGATATGGCACCTTGTGACAGTAAGAAATTTATGGCTACTTTCATTTCACATTGCTCTTGTTGAGTAGATTTCGGAGGTAATGGCACGACAGTTTGCTCTGGGCAAGACTTGAACGGCATTTTATACCCCGATAGCCAACTCAAAATTGTTTCGTCATTTGTGATGAGTTTCCAATTTTTAATGAAATATTTTAACCGACCAGCAAGTTTACTTACATTTATTTGTGGTACTTGCTGTAATATTTCTTCTTGTTGTTGTTGCTGTTGTATGATTTCTTCCCCTTGGACTGCCCGTGTGCTCTCTTTCCTTTGTAGCTGTTCCTCTTCTGATGAGAGAATTGAGTAGACGGGCGTGACGAGTTTTTTGAAGCAGTTGAAAAACTCTTCTTAGTTGTTGATGATTCAAATTTGGAAAATTCGGAACTTGCTTTGAGTTACGAGCAATTTGCTTTCATCCTCTCAGTCAAGTCTCCCATATAAATACTCGTCAATAGGAGCTTTATCACATGCCATCTTTAATGATGAATTTTTGGAAAAAGTGATGAAAGAACGTCTTGAGATAGACAATGAATGGTGTTGGTCGGCCAGTAGTTGACCAGTTGCACCTAAATTTTCAACATATTTATCCAAATTTTCCTGTTTGATGTCCTTGTCCGCTAAGAGTTGCGTAATTGAATTTCTAACACCAGCTAAGGCACAGGCCACGTGTCGTTGGTAATGATAGTTGTAATTGTCTTTTTTCACAATAGTAGAATTTATGACAATTTCAACTTCTGGATTCAATTTTGGCCCAACAAGAGTTGGACAATTTTCTGGAGGTGGTAAACGGTTGATGATGCTCTTGCGGACTTTACCATCTATACCCTCAGCCACAATTTCCCTCCAAATATTTCCAAGACTGACGTGAATTGGAGGTCCAAAGGATGGGGCTTTCTTCGAAGGTTCACCAACTAAAGCCAACAACTTATCATTTAACGGAGCATTGATCTCAAATATGTCTTTGTCCGATTCTCTGGAAGCGGATCTAGACCTTTGATTTTTAGTTGTGTATGGTGATTTGGATCTTGATTTAGAGGATACCCGGGAGTTAGGAGAGGCTATGTCACGGGATGATGGCCTGTCGTAGCGTCTGTATCCTCGAGGAGAACGACTGTTCCTTTGTAGAGAACGACGACTTTCTCTCATGAGAGAATGACTCTCTTGTGAGAGAATGACCTCTTTGGCGAGAATGGCTGTCTCTTTAGAGAGAACGACGACGGTCACTTTGGCAAGGACGACTGTCTCTATGACGAGAATGGCTATTTGACCTGAATTTTGATCGTGTCTGACCTCTACGGGTTTGATCAAGTCTATCCTTGTCGTTGTGCCGATCATTCCTCGTTTTCTGAAGATCCCTTAGTTGACGTTTCAATTTCTTCCGTTCACGACGAACTCTTTCTTCATCCGAGAGAGGTGACGATGATGATGAGGATGAGCGACTTCTTTTACCCATATTTTAATTACTTTAAAATAAAATTTCAAAGAAAAAAGGGAATGCAAATTAAAATTTTATATTTTGCCGCTCAAAACGCCATGATGCACCATGCAGTAGAAATTTTTTAAAATTTCAGATAAATTATAATTTATATAGAAAAAAGATAAATTAACACGTTAACAACCTCTACCTTGTATACCGGAAGTTGTATATTTGAAATAACTGATGTTATTTCAAATAACAAGCTTCAAATTCACTATTTTTCTAATCGAAAAATCTTGAGCGAAGCGAGTGACGTGCGAATAGTACGGCACAAGAAAGAGGAATGACGCAATACCGGCAATAGGGGCGAGTAAGAGCAGGGGTTTTTTACTTATTTGAAGTGTGAATATACGGTGTAAGTTAGGAAACTACGAGTGTGATATTGAGGAAAAGTGCGAAATAAAATGTAGTTTTAACTATACAATATTTAAGACTAATTTGATAGACAATTATTTGTCTAAAAGTTACTTTTCTCTTCCCTTTTCTTTTTTTGTGTCACTTTAAACTTGATCTTGACATTGTAAGAATGAACAAAATGAAAAAAAATTCACATTTTGTAAATGGCATACCCATGCTAATTGGAATTTTTTGTACTTAAATAATTTGTATATCAAGCTATCTTATACACAGAATATATATATTTTGTTTATGTTACACTCGTGGGTCTTGTATAATAATTTGAAATGGAGAGACAGACCGTCAAAAAAAATGAAACACATTGTAAAATGTAAAGAATTATGTCAGCGACTTGTCCATAATGGAAATGCACTCACTTGGTAATATTCAACGGGACTTGTACACTTATCGTTAAATTTAAAAGTCTTATTATAATATTTCATCATTTTCCACCATATAGAATACTCTCTCTCTCTCACACACACACACACATACAATGATATAGATTTGTGTGGTGTACCTTTCTCACTCTAATTTTTTTTTACTCGTCATCTCATTTACAATACTTAAACTACAGACTGTGAGTAGTTGGTATGTGGTGAGGTGAGTAGTAAAAAATAATGGAAATGTATTCAAATCTCTATAATACTCTCAATTTATTACAATGGTTGAAAATTTGAATAATGAATAAATACCTTTTCAATATTATTATGACTTGCCGTTCATAATCTGTACATATGCACCGCACCCACTTGTCATGAGTTTTTTTTATTTTTATCACTTGCTCATTTTCAACCCATCTTCCTTGTCATTTTAAAAGCATTTAGACTTGTTAAATTACTTTTACTTCCGTGTCAACGCTCTTTTTTTCACTCTCTTTTCGTCATTGTACAAATTTAGCCAATAATTGAGAGCCCTTTTTTTACCATTATAAAATTGTTTAAGATTGTCTCACTACTTTGACTTGTAGTCAATTCAAGTGTGAACAAGAGCGTAGAATTTGGAACCAATTAATTAAAAAAAATTTAATTAGTTTTCTCTATGTTCATTAAGACTCTCTTTTTAGTTGACTTAATTTTGTACTATGTAATTTATAAAGTTGTATTGTAGTTTAGGATTTTGTCTGATACTCGATCCCTACAAATAAAATGCTGGTTCTTTTTTTAATTCTTGAGGCTTCCATTCCATTTATTACTCAACATAATCCCAAATATTATGGAGTCCATACGGATACCATCACCACTAGTATTTTTACCATGTATAATTTAAGAGAGAGAGAGAGAGAGACCTCAAAATTCTCAAACTTGTTACTTTTTCTTGATGAATTAAATAGAAACATGTAAAAATAAGGAGCTTAAAAGCTTCACAAAAAAAGCTGACAGTCAATTTTATAAAAGCCACAAAAATCGACACGCTTTTTTACCTTTTTTCCTTTGGGGTAAAAGTTTTTTGTGAAAGGATGAGAAAATACATTGAACATGTACTATAGCTTTCAAATACGGAGTCTACAAGATGACAAGGGAAATAAGATCTTTGAGATTCTTTTCTTATATTTTATCAGGAATACAAAAAATACAGATACAGTAGGAACCAAACGAGTCGTATCCATTGATTGAGGATGAATATGAAATCAAGGACTCTTTTTTTTAATAAAAAAAAAAGTTTTAAGATGCAAAAAAGATAGTTTGGATGCTCATCCATGAATAATTATTAGCCAACAAAAGAATTTTAAATCTCTCTCTCTCAGTCATTCTCATCAGATAAGACAATAGAGAGTTAATTAATGTAATTGAATCAATAGACAATTTTTATTTGTATTTTTTTATCAATATCAAAAAAGAATTTTGCAAAAAAATAAGTTTATAATGAAGAACACCCATGTTCAGTTTGATATGTGCATGTACTGATATTATACAGGTGATAATGATGATACATAACATAAGAGAGAAGATTTAGACATGTAATTGAAATGCTCTTTTTGTCATTTCTAAAGAAAATTCTTAATGAATGCACAATATGGAATGTCATGGAAGCGTAGCCGAACAGGAAACCACAATTGAAAAAAAATTCAAGTTGAATAGCACAGAGAATGTTGGATAATTTACAAGGTATAATAAGAAGCCAGTAACTTTGTAAGGATTTATCTGTACAATTGTACTCCATGTTATATGGTCAAACCACAGCATGCCATCTTCAAGTCCTTCTTTTACAATCTCTCTCTCTCTCTCTCTGTTACATAAAACATTTTCTATTCATAAACAAAATATGTTGGACTATCCCATCTCAGATTTGTACATGTACAATTTTGATAATGGGTATTCAATGTATTGAAGAAATAAAATATATTGGACTCTTCCCTCTAGTTTATATTGTACATGAACACACAAACCACGTTCCTCTTGCGTAAATCTTGTTCCTTTACCTTTTAAAATCTTGTAACATGACACACAAAATATATACCACCTGGACAATTGAAATGAATTTTTACATGGTATCATCTTACTTTCTGAGTCACTATAGAGATGGAGAGTCAAAAAAAGATGGGCTATTGAAGACTTCGTGAGATAGTATAAATTATCTTGACTTGACTCACTACAGATTACGTGATTAATATTGATATATATATATCATACCCATGAAATTAATGCTAAAATATCTGTAACATCAGGATCCAAAATATTTATAAAAAAATTTTCCTTCATAAATTGTGTCATGTCAATGTTAATCAAAATATTAAGGCCTGAATTAATTCTCTTGTATTTTTTTATAGTCAAGGATCAAAAAAATGAAAAAATTATTGTTGAAATCATTATAATTTTTTTTTCAATTCTGTGACACTTGATTTAAATTATTTTAACATCATATGAAAAAAAAAACAATAATTTTGAAAGGTCAAGAAACAAATAAGAAATTTCTTGGAGGACCAAAATGTGAAAGACAATCATCAATAGAATAATTATTAAAGGTGATTGTTATTTGCAGAAAAAAAGAAGAGTAAAATAATAATTACAACAAAGCACACTTAGATTTTTTTTAGATGAACTTTTCACAGCAGGCGTCAAAGTGTTATACGATTGTCTGTTGTGTTGTATTAGACATGGAGTACAAAAAAAATTCAGAATGACTCTCTATAGTATGAAAATGTACAAGACTTATAGACAAAAGACACATGAATTGTTTCTCATGTGTGTGTGTGCTTTGGTTAAAGATGAAGATGATTTCTGCATCTTCATGTGTCAAAGTTTACATAACGATGGATCTTATTGTTCAGGGAATAAGAATAGAGAGAGAGAGAGAGAAAAAAAATTAAACCACCACGAGAAACATGGACGTTTGAGTGCCCTGTGTAATAATAATGGGAAGAATATATAATTAGATTCATGTGTTCTTGACTTTGCATGTACAAAATTATCTGTTGTCTCCCTCTCTTGTATATATATATGTATACATACAGATTCTTATGGTAAAAGAGTAATAATATACGTAGTTAAATTATGCTGCATATTTTGAATGCATCGAATGAATCGTTTGAGAGAGATTTTTATTCCCTACAATCAGACCCAAGAAAATCTGCATTGTCTCTTGTAAAATCATCGTCACGCTTCCTCATGCTTATGCATGATTTACTCTTGTCTATTCTCTACAGATATATCCCATGAGACTTTTTTTTTTGACTATATGAGTACATTGTCTCTCTGGATATTACAGCACTAAAATATTTCTCCATTTTTTCTCTCTCTATCTCTCGCCTTTAAAAAAAAAAGTTTCCACGCGAGAGACAATTTTCAAACTTTAAAGGATGTACACGTGCAGCACATTATGATTATCCCGTTGTGAGTCCACACGGAACTGCATTTTTAATGTATTTAAAGAGAAAACATAAATTTGTGTAAAAAACATTCTCTCTCTTTTTTTAACTAGACAACTTTAAAAATTATGGGTTGAAAAGTTTTAATGTAAAGAAGAAGAAAAAAAGAGTTAAATTAAATGCTAATGTTGAGTCACCAATTTAATTTTGAAAATAATTTACAACTGTGAATTATTGTTGTCATGTTATGACGTGAATTGATTAATTTTTATTGTTTTTACTCAAGTGGAGATCATAAAGGATTGAATAAAATGGCGGACTTTTGTTTTTTGAAAAAACTTTTTTATTTAGGATCTCAATCTAGAGTGACTAATGATGGGAATTTAAAATGTCACCAACTAAATAGGAGATGTCAAAGATTGTCGACGGATTTATGATTAAAAGCCGGGATGATAATAAAATTACAATAGAAAATCGGAAGTATGTGAGATACTCCCTCAATCAACCAACTTCCGCTTCATCCACCTTTTTTGATTTGTAAAAGGAAAAATTTCTTTGACAAAATACCATCAAATTTTGTGTCCTCTTCATTTGTCATTTTTTCATACGCATCTCTGATCAGAATAAAACTAACGATAGGCACAGTCATAAGTACACTGTAGCCCTTGATGAAGCCACAATAAAAAAAATTATTTTATTGTTTCAATTTCCACCCTTTGAACTGGTCCCTTGACTTGTTTTGTCAACAGGAAAAATAATGAACAAAAATTTGAGCCTTTCATGTGGAAGCCCTCATTCCCTCAAAGTAATTGTACAATTGTGAGTGTATCATTGACAATCAAAAGAAGTAAAAAAAAATTAATTTGGGTTTTGGGTTTTCTAGAAAGAGAATTATTGTACAATTTTAAATTTCAAAATTTGTATAGAGATTTATCTTTTCTCTCTCTCTCTTTCTCTTGTTCATTTAAAAAAAAGTGCGTCGTCATTCTCGTGTGACCATTCTAACAATATTTTCAGCTACAAATTGATTCAAGTTGTGTAGTCTGTACAGAATAAATTGTAATTTAAAAGCTGGAGGACATAACATAACCCAAACTCAAAGGACAAGTAGTTGAGAGTTAAATTTATGTAAAAAAAACAACTGAAAATCTTTTACATGTATTGAGACAAGGAAGTCCTCATCTCTCAACGGTACAGACTACTCGTAGGTAGTCACATTATTTATTTAAGATCTAAAATGGAGACTTGAGTTCTATTCTCTAGTACAAAATTTCATGCACATGAGAAAAAAGACGTCATTGGCATTGTTACCAGGAATAGACACGTCGTGTATCCGTATAAAAATTTTAATCTTCAATATTCTTCTCAATGCCCATCCATCAAGGAAATAAAAGAAGAGGGAGACAAGTTGCCATGCAACTGCCCATTTTTCAATTCTTTTTTTTTCTCTCTCTACCCCTCTTCTCCTTTCCATTATATTATTGGAGACATTATAATACAAAAAAAAGGATTGGTCCAAAAGCATGTCCAGATCCTCTCAATGTAGTTGCAAAAAAAAATTAGTAGTGCAAAAGACAAGTCCAGTACAAACATGCACAGACGCACAATGTTATTCGGCAAAAGGGAAATGGTAGGAAAAACATTTAATAAAAAACAACTCATACACAACGTGTGGGCCACTACAAAGGACAAGAATGTATGTTGTCACAACAAGGAGCTTCCAGAATATTATTATAGGTAATCATCTTAAACAAAAATCTACATGAGTTTTTGAGTGGCACATAAGCTATGGGGCTAGCATCACCAGGACATCGCCCTTACGAGTACCATTTGAGATTCTTCTCCTTTATCTTTATCTTGATCATTTTTATTATAAATATCACAATGTGTACTATAAAAGTATGTACATATTATTTTTTATGCTCTTCCATGTTTACCCATTACCATGAGCTTGAGCTTGAGCTTGAGCTTGTCGCTCTTCAATTTAAACTCACAAAAATAATCTTCCAATATAGAAACATGCTCATACTTTTTGAGTGTATAGCTATGTACACTTGTTATATAATTCACAAAAAAACTAACGATAAAATTTCAACCCGCACACAGACACTCTGACAGAAAAAAACATTTTTTTTACCCTGCAAATAATTATATGGTTGACTATAATACATGTGTATGGAGTGTGTGTGTAAAATTTAATAAAGGCTGTCATCTTTATCTGGTAATAATGATGCTCAATCCTTGTACATAATTTATTGTATGTATCATCATCCTCTACCTTTTATAATCTCTTGCATCGTGCTAAGATTGTAATTTTTAATTTTTTTTTTCATCCTCATACATATTTACATGTACATCTGCAGATCACCTTGGTCTTCCATATATATAAAAATATTATGCAAACTTTATAAGGATTCATTTACTACTCCAGCGGCTACTAAAAATATTTGTGTTGAGCTTATGAGACAAAAGATTGAGTTGAGTAGAACTAAATGGAGAATCTCAATCTTTGTCATAAAAAATTAAAGCCAAGTATCTGTAATTATATAAGACTAGTGAGCTACACACCAAAATATATTTTTTGTCTCTTGCATAAATGTGTCGATAGGTAAATGTCGGCATAGTGTATATGTAGTCGTGATAAAATAATAAGAAATGTACAAGTATTTATAGCCCCACTTGTTTTATGATATCGCTGGATCTGCACAAAAGCTAATGGAAGGGGATTCATTAGAGAAATGAGGGAATATTTACAAGTCATCGCTGTATCATCAAAAGAGGCGTCAACATTTTGAAAAAAGATTTTAAACTTCTACGGGTACTCTCTCTTTCTCTAGACTCTTAAGAAGGCGGAGGGATGACAGGTACAGAATCTTGTAATTTATGAGGAACAAGACATGAGCTGAGACAGGATAAAGGATAAAGATAAACAAGGATTTCGCCAACTTTAATAGTTTAACTATTTAGTAATGGCAATAACTTATGAGAGCAAAACCCCATAATAATTTACTGAAACATATTTCGTTTGTATATTTAACCAAATTTCAAAACCATGATGGTATTACTTCACCTTAATTATTTTCATTCATATTTTTTTTATATCTCTCTCTGTAATTTGGATAAGAGAAAAGTTATGAGGAATCGTGTCTCTTGAGCTTTCTTGTATCAAAAAATTTTCAAAAATTTTTTTTAAACAAGTTAACAAGTACAAGACTACAGACTAACATTAAGAATTTACTTTACAAATAGCCCATTCAATTATGTGTGTGCTGTGTGTAGTTTCACACAAAAAAAGTAAGGCACTCGTTGTCGCTTTTTACTAAAGTTTATTATTAAGCATGAAGGCTGTCCGCTCTTATTTTATTTGCGTATAAATACTTGACATGAAAAAAAATGGAAGAGAGCAAGAGCAACAAGATTGAGAATTTTTTATTGTACCAAATTCAACCCAGACTTTGAAAACTGGAGGAAGACCATAACAAATTCAAGTGATGTATATACATGTATGTATAAAAATAAAATTTTTTGTCTACTAAAAAAAAGAAGATGTTGTAGAATTGTAAAGGAAGAGAGTGAGAGTGGTTATTTGAAGTGCATTACAAATTCAAAATGTATGTAATACTACATAGCTATTTGTAGTAAAGTTGGGAAAACCATGAGACATTTGATTTTACATATACTTAGACATTTCAATGACTACAAATACAGATAGTCAAAAAAAAATCCTTTGCATGCACGAAAGCCGCCAATTTCATCTTGTTCCCTTGGACACGAAAAATATTCTTTTTTCTCCTCCTCCATCTCCTCTTTTTTCTTCCCCTACTTCCATTTACATATTTGAGTCGTCTGGAATGAATTTGGCTCTAATGTAATGTGACAAGAGACAAGGGAAAGGTAATTTTTTCCTCTCTTTTCCATTTTCTCACTACTACACAGATCTACTCTTGTAGTCTACCCACTACCACTACCACGAGGCAAAATGGTTTTCAGATTTCGTTTGGCTACCCAAAAACATTTTATGGAGAGCAAATTCAACACAAAATTTCATCTCCCTTACAATTTCTCTTATAATAAATACAGTACAGTGTATAAAACTATGGTCAAACATTTTTTTATATATAAAGATACGTTGGCTAATTTTCTTATCTTTTAGGGGATCATCTTGGCTCTGAATTTTGATTATTCTTTTGATAAAAAATTCTGTAAATATATTTGTAGTACAGTGGCTATCCTCATTCTTTTTTTCTTTGTAAAATAAAAGCCTCTTTTATCTATATTTGCATTCTTTTTTTTGTCATGATGGACAAAAAATAATCCAGTAAAAGTTTTCAAACGAAATTTGAAAAATAATAGTTTTATTTAAAATTCTCCCAAATTTACAAGATCACAAAATAATCAAGTCTCTGTCAATAATACTCAGTTTCAGTTGTCTACATTTTTTGTGTCTTTTACTCGCTACTCTCTCGTCTCTCGCTTGACAATGAAAATGGCTGGCAGACATTTCTTGTTAAATTTTAAGTTTGTGTTGAAGAATAGTAAGCACAAAATTGAGGTAAAAGATGCTACCATTATTTAAAATGCCATTGGCATTGACAGGAAGAGAGAGAGAGAGAGAGAGAGACAAAAAAGATCCTCGTCTACGTTTTTCTTAATTGAGTACCTAATTGTGTAATGGTAGACAGTAGGCACTCCATACATTATAGAGACACACACAATGCGAAAATTTCTGCCTTAACAGTGAATTTAAGTAAAAAAAGACAGAGAAAAAAAAGAATAAAACTAAATGGGCTCATAAAGCGGACAGACAAGGGACAAGTATAAAAATTCCCTGTGGAATCAAAAAAAATGTTGTAAAATACAAAAAAGCCCCTTTTCTACAGAATACATATATATACATTTGTGCGTGACAGGGAGTGGTTTTTTAAAATAAAACAAGTCAAAATATTTTAAACAATTCTCCCTCAAAATTAAATTTAAATGTACATTTATATAACTCGATATAAATACGAGTTATATGTTCGCTTAACCAAGTACACATTTTTTTATAAGAAACGAGACGACAAAAAAAAGAATTAACTCATAACTTTCGTACCAATCAAAATGAGAAGAAATAATATAAAATTTTATCTTTTTTAAAAAAATTTAAAGACCTAAAAGGTGAACTAATGTCGTATACTTATCTGTAAAATACATTTTGTAAAATTCCCATATGTATCATTTAATTTTTAAATTTTATTATCGGACAAGATATTAATTGGGATTCCCCTCTCGCCTTTCTTTTTCCTGCTCAATTAAAATTATCTCTAGAAGCCAGTAGACGGAATAAAATTTGGGTAGTTTTTTGAATGCAGAAATTGACGCTTGAAAAGAATTTAGAATTTTATACAGATACGGCAAAATGAAGAGGAAAAAAGAGAGTAAGGATGGCGTTAAAACTGGGGAAAGACTTGAAAATGATTCAATCAACTTTGGATCATTAGTCGACTGGATGATGGGAGGCTTTTAAAAAGTGAGTGACTTACAAATGTACGATGAGAATTGAAATAGTAGTAAAGTTTACTATTAATTCTTGTCTATAAATGTGTCTTCAACATTTCTCAGTCATCAAGTCCATAGACAACCATTTTCGCTATTATTTGCGCTCCCCATGTTAACATTATGAATACGAATTGTAAGAAATACAAGAGAGAGAGACTCCTCTTCACATCTCTTAGTCTCCAACAGAGAGAGAGAGAGGAAGACAAAGAAGATGGAAAAGAAGAGTTTTGTGGAGAAAGGAGTAACCGATTCTTTCAAGATAAAATTTTCTTCAATTTACCGAACCAACGAAGCAGTTGATCATTGTACTTTACTTAATGGAACACATTAAGTCATGAGTCTTCGTCCCCGTTCCGTCTCCTTGTTCTTCCTAATAGTCTCTATCCATCTCCACTGAGGAAAAGTTTTTCATCATCAGACATCACACACAAAGAAAGACAAGATGAGAGACCAAGACGGAGAAGATGGAGAGAGAGAGAGAGGGGGGGGGGGGGAGAGAGTTTATACAAAAGATGGGAGAATGTATGAGAAGATGTCATGGTTAGGGCCCTAGAATATAATAATCATTAGTAGACATGCTTTGCTGCGATAAAAGCGTGTGGACGAGGAGTGGCTCTATAGGGTCCTAATTAATTTGTGTTTCTTAAGAGAGAGAGGGATGGGAGAAGGATTCTTGAGTAATTTTCAACTCTTTCAGGCCCAATGTAATCTAATTAAGCAAATGCATAACATTTTTCAGTTTTTAGCCTCCAGCAAGCCAACCTAAACCACCCACATAGATTATTATTTATGTGAGGCAAAAGAGCTTTTTATCTTAACATTTCATCTTTTCTACTTTCTCTATTTCTCTTCTTCTAGTCTCACTGTCTCAATCATGAACATGTGAGAGTGGTCTCTCTCTCTCTCTCTCTCTCTCTCATGGAACTTGACTCTATACTCGGTGGAGTCTTTTGCTGAAATGTTATATAACATGCAGAAATTATTATTATATAAACTTTGTCCATCATTTTCCCTAAAGAGATCATACAACTACCAGGCCAGGTAAAAATAAGTAAAGTTTACACTTTGTGCTCAGGCTTCCAAAAAAAATTTTTTTTTGTCTCTCTCCATATTTTTATATATAAAAAAATATTGACATAATTTTTAGTAAAAAGAAAGTTAATTTAATCACAAAGAATTAAACATGCACTAAAAATAAGAGTATTAATTCCTGTTCCATTTTATTGTATCCATAAATTCTGTCAAAAATATATGAAATATTTTGACTTTTGTATAATGTACGTACAAAAAATTACTTATTCCATTAGTAAGTTATGAATTTTTGTAGGGACTTTGTAAAAATTGTTGATTTTTTTTCTTCTTTAGTTTAAAATCAAATTAAAAGACTAAAGAGACTGGAGTATTACTAGATTTTAGAAATGTTTTCATGTCCTTCATGTAAATGTATGCATAAAGTAAAGGGAATCTTGAAAGAAAAAAAAATTTGTTCTTTACAATATTTTTGTGAATAGTACGCACAGTAAAAGTAAAAGCTTCTTTTGATGATTCCATCAACAATTTAATGTGTATGAAATATAAAATTTAATGTAAAAAATAATCTTGTCTCAAAAGACATAGATTCGCTCCCTCTCTCTCTCTCCCTCTCTCTCTGGCATTCAGACTGGCAATAAACTAGCCCAAACTCTGGTCAGCAAACGAGTGAGCCAAAATTTAACATGGACTCCATTAGACTGATGTAGAAAAAGAAAAAAAAGAGAAACTGAAACTCAAATTGTAAGTCACTCCTCTTGCAAGATAGGAATATATGCGAGTTATATAGGATACAAGTTTTAAAATCTTTTTGATCTTGAGTTGAGTCGTGCGAGTGATTTTTTTTTGTACAGCAGCTCAGATTTTTGCTTGAATTGTGTGTGCCCGTCCCAAAGGCTACACGTAGACGGGGACAAAAGATGGAGAAGAGGAAGAGTAAAGGAAATGGACATGTAGAAACAATTTAAATCAAACAGCTTGCCGCACTACTATCTCGGACAGGGACAGGGACTCGCGGGATACAGAAAAAGTATGGACTCTCTAGACTCTGAGGAAGCACATTCACATTTTACACAAGGCCAATCTGAGCCTCTAGCACATTCACAATTGAACAGTAGAGTTTACACACAAAAGCTGTAGCCATAGCAATCTTTTCATCCTCAAAACGACTTTGCTAGCAAACGTCAAGAAGCGAGTAAAAGACTTTGATTTCTCTTCTTTTTCTTCCTCTCTCTCTCTCTCTCTTGTGTGTATATGGAGTACAATAAAGTGTGTTTGTAGAGTTGAAGCAGATTTAGTGAAAAAAGGAACGTGTACTGTCTTGTGTATTTGCTATAGACACGTTAGTCTACACACACGAAAGCCTCCTCCTGCTCATGTTATTCCACTTTGTTCTATTCTTCTCTATCTTTTTTTATAATCGGATTACATCAGCCAAGCATACGTTTCTGTCACTCTTACCCTACAATTCATTCTCCAGACTTTTACAAGTAGCCAAAAAACTGGAATACAAGTGAGACTCAAATTCGTCTTCCTATCGCTCCAGGATTTCTCATAAATATACATTTTATAGAGGCAACTGGAATGGCAAAGAGTAACGATATTTTAATATGTCAAATGAGTAGATGAGACTAAAAGTACAGAGCATAATTTTAAATGATAAATTATCCACCTTTTAAATAAACCATCAGAATCATGTGAAACACATAGACAAATTTACACTTGCAATTTCTTTTTTTCCCAATTCTATTCTTTTACTTTTTGTATTTTTTTTGCACATATCTCTGGAGTCTGGACGTGAGTTTACTGTATTAGGAATTTTTTACACAAAAGTGTAATGCCCAGTGTTAAAAAAAACAGAGACAAAATTACTTAATTTAAGGTTCCTCACCACAAACTGCTAGTCTTTGATTCTGATTCGTGAAGCAAAGTTGAAGGAAGGTAACTTACTCGTAAGCTATGCACAAAAAAATGTTTTTTTTGTTGTCGCTACGCTCACAAATTTAAATTATTTAATGGTACATGTGAGACTCTACCTGTATTTTTTTTTTACTGAGCTCAAAAAACTCAAGAAATCACGTAAACCTTTCATTATTTGTCGGTCAACCCTTATAACGTAATAATACTTTATTCATTCTCAATTTTGAATGGACAAATGAGAAATGGAATGAAATAACGCGCCGGTTGTAAAAAATAAAAAGAATATTTGCAAAAAAAAAAGAAAAGTTTTTTTTGGCAAAAAAGAGTCTTTTAACCTCTGTACACATTAATCTTTGTCAAAAATATTTTTTTGTTGTGTTGTTTTCCCCATGATTTTTATATACAATTTCAATTTTCGTTTTTCTCTCTCTCTCATCTTCATTTTTATTTGTTTGTGTCAAGATAAGACAAGTGTTTATTATATACACCATACACCAAATTTGTCCATTGACCTTTGAACTTTTTTGCAAGTGTTTTTTTTATTTGGTATAAGAAATGAACCTGTAGCTGTATTTTTTCTCTGTGTGTATTTTTTTTGAAGCCACTACATGAGTCAATACATTTTTGTGTAGTCAGGAATTTCTTTTGAGAAGAAGTGGAATAAATATAGATAAAAATGGCTACAAATGTACATGGTGACAAGACATGCTGATCCCATTTTTGTCGACCACCTACAAAAATATTTTGTGTAAAAAAGGAAGAAATATGGGCAAGGGTATGGGGCTAATACCATATTTTTTTATACATTTTTTTCCCTTCCAGGTCATCTCCTAGTCTAGTAGTTCCCCAAGGAAGAAGACAATAAAAATGGAAATGACCATAAATAAACATGACGGCAAGTTCAGGACCTTTTCAAAATTCACTCCTCTTGTCTCTCTCTCTCTCTCTCTCTTCGTCTCAGCACCCACACGTTAAAAAAAGGGGGAGACTCAAGTCTTGACTTTTGGCCATAAAATCATTCAAATTTAAGTACATTGTTTGTGTCCACACAAAAAGTAATTTGTCACTCGAATACAAATCTCTTGTCTTTTTTTTTGAATATTAAATGAGAACATTGTACCAATACAAATTGAGAGAGAGCGGCATGTTCAAGTTATTTCTTTTGAACAAATAAACAATATACAAATTAACTATAAAAAACAAGTCTTTGCAAATTTGTGCATCACAAATTCAAGTGCACATTCTTTTCTGTACAAGGCTAAAAATTAAAGGCTAGAAAAAAATGAATTAAATATTGATTTACATTGTACACAATACACTAAATTTGCATTACAAAATAATATAAATACTGAAAACTGTTGTTTGTAACTTGTAAATCACGATTTATATTTCATGTGACTGTACAAAAATTTCATGGTGAACATGACACAATAAACAAAGATAAATTCACATGCTAATTTTAATTTAATAAAATAATCCTAGAGGTAATATTTATAGTCTGTGTAGTTTCATTTGATTAAAATTAAATCACGAATTTGAACTGACTACCTTTCCCCATCTTTTTATTATTTTAGTACCTTGAAGGATATAGATGGTGAAAGAATTTAATAAATTTACAGTTTTCTGTATCTAATATAAAAAGAATAATCTCAATCTCCGTTTTGAAAATTGAGAATAAATTCTACACCCATTTTTTAATATTCTTACATATATAATATATAGTATATACACATAGTCAACTATAGTTTGAGTCAAGAAAAAAAAAGTATGCTCACGTAGTGTGAGATGAAGAGCCTATTCCAATAATGATTGTCTTGCCTAAACCTCTTGTTCATATTTTTTCCTCTCATCTTTACTCACAAAGTTTCGGCATAAACCTGTCATCTCTCTCTCTACGCGTGTGTGTGAGGAAAATCATGCAAGCATTTAATTTCTTGCTCACAACACTCAGCTCTCCCCAGCTTCCCGTTCCCACAAAGAGTCTCGAAGGATGGTGGTGGAATATCAATATTTTTATCAATAAACTAAGGACCCCCTTCTTCATCTAAAATTTCATTAGAAGAGAGAGAGAGAGAGAAAAAAAGAACTTTGCCGAGATTCTACAGAAAATAGATAGGAAATAAGAATAGGACGGAGGGAGGGAGCAACCATAGAAGAAGAATCTTCTTTTAATAAATCAGAGAAGAATTGCAAACTCAATAAATAATGAACCTTCATTTTCTCCATAGAACATAGTGCCCACACAACAAAAAAAAGAGAGAAGGGAACACTACCAAAACGTACATTACTTGAATCAAGATTTAATGCCTGTCCTCTCCGTAATAATAATTAAATATTAATATTTGATCCAACCCCCTCTAAAAAATAGAGGGAAAGTTGTTTTAAAAGAGAAGAGAGAAAGCTTAGAGCAACTGCCTAAAAGTTTTCACCTCTCTTGTTTCAACTTGTCTTTGTAGTTGGTTTGGAGATTATAAAATAAAGAGAGAGAGACAGAAAGTGAAAGTGAGAGAGAGAGAGAGTAGAAGAAAGATAACAATTTATATTAACTTTATGAAATAATATGAGAATATATGTATTGTTATATTTTATATAACTTTTCCTATCTGTCTCTTCGTTTCCTTCCTTTTTCTCTGTAATGATAGGAATTCCAATGGGACTAACAAGAAATACCTTGGAAAAGACTCGCCGCTACTCATGACTCTGGCCTTTCTCTCTCTCTCATAACAACCAAAAAGGTTGTGTGTGGTGTTGGCTGGGGCTTATTTATGGTTACAGAGACCTAGACAATCTTAGCCTATTATACATTGTAAAATAGAAAGAGACTATGGTGGATTATATGTATCCCCAAACTAACAAATACTATACCAAAATGGAGAAAAGTCAAGCCCACAAGATTGGCCACAAACTAGATGCGAGATGACATAGAAAAAGAGAGAGAGATGGGGAAGTGGAGCTAAAATGAGGGCTTAAGATTTCGTACATGTACCATAATTTTATGTCAGTGTACTCGTAACTATAGTTACGTAACACACTCTCCTCAATATGTTACACAAGAGAGAGAGAGAGAGAGAGAGAGAGAGAGAGAGAGAGAGAACATATGTCATGGCCCTGCCCCTGCCCTTTGTGAAAGTGGCATAACCTCCCAGATTCTTTGGGTAAAAGTGGGGAAATGATGGGAGAGTAAAATATGGAATAGAATAAGTAAAATGGTACTTCTATTCTTCCATCATAGCTAACCAATGAGTTAACCTCCACACCCGCACCCGCACGCACCGGGCCCTCGTGTGACACCATGACAATGACAAGAGAAAGAATGCGGGGGGAATGACACAAAATTCTCTCCCTCTCTGCCTGTCTCCAAAAAAAGAAGAGAGAACGACAGCCAAGTAATTTTCATGGTAATATATTACAATTGTAACGGCATGTAGCACACCAGCACGGGTCAATGAGGCATGAGTGAGCCACATTCAATTCTTATTATCGTTTCATTGAAGAAAGTGCTTGAGAGATGAGGAGGAAAGGGAGGGGGGTATAAGAAGAAAAGGAGCATGGGAGTAGGGTGGGGTGGACTGTAGAGTATTATTACCGCAATTTCTTTTGTTGTTCCTCCGCACAACAGTTACGACTTTCCTATTCCCCATGATTCCCCTAAGTTGCGAATATTTCTTTTGTATTCTTTTCTACCTTCCACCACTACCCCACGTCTCTCTCCTCTACACTTGCCCTGCACTGTACAAGTGTCTGCACATGGACAAGGAGTCGAATGGAATTCCGGGAGTCAAGAAAAAAAGGGGGGGAGAAAAGTGGAGAGGGAAATAACGTGGAACAATTGGAGTGTCTATATCCATTTATATGTGCAGACAAACACATAAACCACCTAAAAAACGTAGAGCAAAAAGAAAGCCTGACAGTCGTAAATGTGGATATATGTACTACTGAGTACTCGTATACTGTATTCTGTATGGGTAGCTAAACTTGAACAGACTCAGACTCAAACTGAATGTGTTGAGATGAATGGGATGGCAATAGCAAAAGAAATGGCACAGCGTCTTCCATATTGTTATCAAGTCGTCTTATATAAAAAAATATGAGTCTTACATACACATAGACACGTATAAGATATAAATGGAAGACATTCCAGATTTTGAAAGACCATGGTACATGGGAAGATCCTCTCAGTCGTTTCCTATTCACTCTCAAACTCATCATCAAGTTACGTCCAACACACAAGACCAACACCATGTTGTTGTTACTTTATTTTTTTTCATTGCATTTGTCTCTACACCTCCATACTAGTCTGGGTGTAGAATAGCGTCAAAGTGGCTACAGAGAGTGAGAGATGATGCTTCAGTCTTTTTGGCATGAGTTAGCTCAACAAACGACTCAACTGTTTGGGTAGACTGTGGATGAGCCAGAAAAAGAAAATCAAGTGAGAGAAAATATAGAGATGGATATATGTGGCACACAGTGACAATAACACAATATCAAAAAAACCCGAGAGAGAGAGAATTCAAGGAATGAGCTAATGTTGGCTGTTTCGCAAGAATGAGTCTCAAGAGCAAGAGAAAAGAAATGAGAAGAAACTGCATTGTGAATTCTCCATAGAAAAAAAAACCAACACACAAGTTAAAAGTAAGGAGAGCCAAGAGGCAAAGCAACAGACAAATAATATCATAGTCTTATACTTGTATCCATGATAACGGCTAATGTACACGACTAATTTTTCTTTCCTCTACAACACCGGAAGTACTCTCCAATGACACTTATTGCTCCACAGTCTGAAGATTCACTTTGGACAAGAGACAAGAAAGGAGGGTTTTTTGTGTTGTTCAATGATTGAAATGGATCTCTGGAAAGTTTATTTCTTTGGATTTGGACGGCTGGAGGGTAGCTAATAGATGCTTTGTAAATATATGTCTTTTTTTATATATTAGATGAGATGGAGTTGGCCATGGTGAGTCTTGTTTTTTTTCTCTCTATTCCCTACATGACATTGGTTGGCTCTCTTATTTGTCAGTTTTTTTATAAGCTTATTCCTTTTGTATACAAGTAAAATCTAAAGAGTCAAACATTCATTGAATTGACTTTTACTTTTTTACTTTTCTCCATTCAATTTGTTTCGTGTTCATACAAATGAGAATGAGTATTTTTTTTGGCTCCAAATATAAAATAGAGAGAATATTACTAAAATGTTCAAAACCATTAGGTTAAATGGACATTCTATAATCCTCAACGAGTTTCTTGACCCCCTTTTGTTGTAGCATGGACTGCCGTGTATTGTTTGGGGGAAGGGGAGTAGATTGGATTATATTGTGACATGAAATTTCATTGTCAATTCAAGTACCAACTACTTAAGTGTACTCTCTCTCTCTCTCTTTGCATTTTAGTCTTTGTATAAAATAATGGAATGAATTCTAATCATGAGTTTTGTAATCGAAAACCAATGAATTGTAACTAAAGCAATTACATGGAATGAGTCGCTCCAGTGACTCCTGTCACCAAACATAAGTCGTGTAAATTTTATTCAACATGACAAAAAACCCAGGGAGAAATGAGGAGAATACTAAATTTAACTTTTTTGAAAAAAAAATTTTAAATTAATATTTTAGTTACAGTTGAATTTAAAGCCATGAAAAAATTTTTTGCGGTTGTTTCTTTTTGGAGAGGGAATTTCCAAAAGGTGGTTTTGTGCTTGAGTGAGTAAATTGTTTATTCATAAAATATTATCATGGATGAATAATAATAGTTCTAACTATATTATCCTTATTTATATTCATGTGTTTACCTTAAAAAACAATTTCATTTTCCCCCTTCCCTCATTTCCAGTCTCCCTTTCTCTACAGAGAGAGAGAGAGAGGGAAAGGGTGAGAGAGGATGAAACAAATTAGAGAATTTAAAACAAATTAAAGTTGGTTCTTAAAATTGAATACAAAGTCTTGGCCCACAAATTTGCACAATAATTAGCAAAAACTTTTTGAATCAAAATCAAATTATTTATCGTTTTTCCATAACATTTCCCTTGTCCCCCCTCTCTCATGATTTGTACGGTTCCACATTTCACCTCTATTTGTAGCTTTACATAAAATATGTAAAATATAAAGAGATAGTTGTGAACAACTTGAGATGTGAGTTACTATTAAATGTAAAACTAAGTTTTTGAGAAAAGTTGAAAATAGGAACCAAGTTAAATGTTCAATTTATGCATGAGAGATTCTCTTAACCCTCCACTTTTCAATGGTAATGAGGGGACTCTCAGAGGGAGAATCATGTAATGGGATTGACCAACTTGAAGCTTTTAGACGCTACAACTATCTTCCTCTTGTAATGCTGACAGTTCATCATGAAGAGAGAGAGAGAGAGAGAGAGAGAGAGAGTAAAAAAAGAGGGAGATGAGTCCGACGGAAGAAAATCTCTTGAAATTCTTGAACCATTTTCAAACATGAAGAAGAAGAAGACTTGCAAATAATATATCAAGTGGAAAAAGCTAACCTTGCACAAACTCAACAACTCTCCCGCTATCTCCCTTCAATCCAATGACGAGATGACTCTGTGTAGACCCAGAGAGAGAGAGTACGTGTGTGTGTCAAGTTTTGGAACGTGAGGATAATATCAAAATTGACAGTTCAATCTCATCTCATCATGTTCACTCTGACACACACAAAAAAATGTATATATCTATCTTCTTATTTCATCGATGACTTCATTCAATTTTTTCCCCCTATATCCCAATCTCCCTTTTCTTTTTCAAATTTAATTTTACTTGAAATGCGGAATAGTCAATTTCAATTTACATAACCATTTTATAGTATAGGTAACCTTCAGCATGAATAATTTCTGTGGACAAGAAAATAAAGTGAAAAAATATTTGGTTTTTTTGTGTCTTCACCATTTAAATCCATAAAAAGAGGGAATGGAATGTGACCATATGTAATTTTATGTGGATTGTACGAGTACAAATAGTAGTAGTAGTATACATAATTGCTCTAAAGATTAAGATTAAAGATTCAAGAGGGCAACTGTTGCAAAAAGAATATTAAATGGAGAGAGAGAAAAACATTGACCACGTTTTACTATTTTTTGGCACATGATGATTAAGGTTATAAAATGTGCAAAAAATTTCTTTGTCTAGTAATAAAAGTAGGGACTTACTGGAATAAGTGAGGCAGTACGAGTGGTGGTACGAGTTATAGTTTGATGTTTAACCATAGTGACAACACAAAAGAAAAACACATTGACTGAGAACAAATTTAATGATGTTTGAATAATTTCTTTTACTTGAGCTTTCCAACTTGAGGCTTATTGAATTAGGTGAGGCTTTGCACTGTTTTGTAGAACCATAAGAATCGTATTTGGTTTCACAAAAAGAGAGAGAGAGGAAGGAAGGGGGAAAAAACAAAGAAAAGAAATAAAAAGTGGAAAGACGTTAAAACTAAGAGCGGGTGTGCACATAAAGACACAAAATGCACACACAAAATGGATCAGATATGAAGACTCAAAGACTCACAAATCGCAATGCAGGGAGAGATAGAAAATAGGAGACGAAGACGACGACAACGGAGATGGAGAGAGGAAAGAGAGACTCCGTGAAGCCGGGTACATTCTCACAGAATAAATGGATTTCGACTAAAGGGACTGACATGAACTCAAGCATGCGAGAGTTTGCTCTCTCTCTCTCTCTCTCTCTCTTTTCCCGATTTGGATTCGAGTTTCAGATTCAGAGACGAGAGAGAGAGCTTTGGCTATAGGAAAATCATGCTCGTCGGACCTGCTCTTTTTATCCCGTGTTCTCTCTCTCTCTCTCTCTCTTTCATCCAGGAATGCTATCCTTTTGCCATAGCTTTAATATTACATGCGTTGAGCTGAACAGGCCTCCTTTCCTTAGAATACTGATTTCTAAATGAAGCAAAAACCAACTAAACAGTCGTATGAATATCATCAATTCTAATATAACTAGAAATGTTCTGATCTAAATTCACATTATGTCGGGATGTAACGAGGAGAAATCCAAGTAGAGAACATGAGCAAATATAGAAATTTCATGTAATTTAAACCATTCCATACATCCTCAACCTTCCCTTTCATATTCCGCCTCCCTCTCCTATTATTCTCACTCCCATGTACTCGTTGAGACTCCATTTTACTCTCTTAAATGAAAATTTATGTAGAGTTAAAAATTTTAAATTTGTTTCATCCCAAATGAAAACACGAGGTACGGATAGTCTTCCCCATAATAATTATATGGAGGTAGTTAAGCATGGACTCTCCTTTGTGCGAAATTTGATTCTCTCATTTAACTTTAATATTTATATCCCCCCCTCTCTCTCTTTGGGCCGGGTGTGTGTGTGTATATATATAAAAATGAAGAATTTCCCCAACATTTCATAATATAGTATACAGATATTTTTATTCTGAAAATGATTGTAAACTTTTTTTTCAAAATGTCGTGGCCGTATGGCTGGCTTCCACTTGACAGTGGGAAAAAGAGAAGGTGGATCGATCTGCCAATGCCAGATGAGAACACATGGAACTTTTCACGGATCACACACACACACAAAGTTTATGGTTGACGTTGCCATTCCATTTTCAATGAGAGTGTCATGGATTACATCCATATATTGCAAAGGATGATGACAGCTCTATAATCTCCATACAAATTTACTTGTGTACGTATATATGTACAATATTTATGTACATGTGTGTACAAGTATCGGCATCATCATTTAACAAATACGTGAATTTTGTAATATGTCAAAAATAAACATTAGAGCCTGCCACTCTCATCTTCATTTAGTTTTAGTTTTTTTTATTGTAGTTTGACATGTCTCATTTAATAAATTACGTGTTGACTTTTCTCATTTTTTAAAAAATTAAATGTCACAAAAATCAAGTTGAAAATTGTTCAAATCATTTTGGCAAATGAACTATATTTCATTTTCTTTTATTTACAAAACACAAAAATTAGTTTTTTAGGCTGTTGACATAAAATTCAATCAAAATATTTTGTATTCTATTCATAACATGACTTTACTTTGTCTATTATATTTAATTTTTAAAAAATGACAAGTTTGTCTTCAAAATAACAAAAAATAATACTAATTTTTTGAGAAATAAAATTAACCTAAATGACTATCCTCTTTTTTGTGTGTGTGTACTAACTACAGTGGTAGTAGTTAAAGATTAAAATCTTTAGAATTTTGAGAAGGGCAGATAAGAAATAAGGATGAGGGCTATCACCATAATGTTTATGTATACATATATATATATATATATATATATACAATGCTATTTTTTGGCCAAGTCCTACCTTTTTTATGACTTTTTGACTCGACGGCGAGTGGCAAGAGAGAGAGAGAGAGAAAGAGAGATAGAGGGGGACAAGGACAAGAAATTACTTCATTTTATTTTATTAAAGCTATAGAATAAAATAAAAGAATGGTAATTTTATGGAACCGTTTCCATCTTGAGTCTCTTTTCCACTTTTTACAAAAAAGAAAAAGAAAGATATGTAAATTAAATACCACATGAACCACCAAAAAAAGACACCAAGTTCACTGCACAGTACACACACACACAGACGTACTTTTTACTGTAGTCTCTCACAATGTATAAATTGTACTGAAGTAAAATTCAGTTTCCCTTTTTTTCATAATACTTTTCTTACACATAAGTTATGTAAAAGGGACAGTGAGGAAGATGAAGAAGACTGCGTCCTTGTACATTTCTACATTCTGTATTTTCTACAAAAGAAACAAGATTTTTCATATACACTTTCTTAAAATCTTCCCCTGCATATCTCTCTCTATATATATTATTACGCAGAGTATTATCCACACACTGTGTCACACACACATTCATTATGTACAATGCCCTGGCTAGACAATCCTCTCATGACCATATCAAAGGTGCTTATGGTGTTCACTCCTGACTCAAAAAAAAGATAGACTCACCCACCGCAACAAGAATGAAACTGGACAGCTATGGGAGGGAGGGAGGGAGACTGTCTGTTGAAAAAACTTAAGAAACTTAAATTTTCGTCTCTCTCTCTATTTCACCTTTATATCCGCTATCACCATATTCATAGTCGACCAGAGCGTGAATAAATGCTCACCAAAAACTAGACTTTTTTTTATATTTATGTTAACTTTATTCCATTGGGGTCATATCATTCAACATTACGTAGAGTTTAAGTTTTAAGTACATGAAATAAATATAACACTATTGTTTCCTCTATAATAACCTATACTACAAATATATGTACAGACTACAGTATAACAATTTTATTGTTAAGAAGAACAACAAGACGATATGCATAAGGTCAAAAAATGTTGCCACTAATGTGTATAAATAATACTCGCAAAAAAATTAGTATTTTTTGCACGAGTTATGGATTATAAAATAATAAACATCCTCTCACCAAAAATGGCATGAGGGAACTTTCTTTCAACTTGTCTCCTTGAATAAAAAAAATTATTATTTTTTTGTGCGCTGCAATTCAAAAAAGGTACCTAAATATAATGTACGGTCACATTGAACCAAGGCTAAAATTTAAATAATTTTAAATCAATGACAAAAATGCACTACACTACCCCTCACCCCTCTCCTCCTGTTTTTTTGTATTGGTTTTTTATAGTTATATATGTAATGAAGAATAAATGAGCTGAGAAAATATGATAAAGATTCTTTTGTATGCGTCTATGTGGATGGATTACAATTTACCATGTGTTGAGTCTACTCTTTATAAAAAAAATGGGATGGAATGAATTCATGAATGAATGAGCAAATGAACAAGATGACTGTAACAATGTACCACTGATGCTGGTCACTGTCTCTGTCTCATGAAAAATTGTTTTTGGTGAATGTGCAACCAACCATGTTAAGAAAAAGACGGGCTAGATTGTATATATATGAGAGTATATGATGTCAAGAAAAAAAATCCAGTCTCATGTTGTGTAACAAGATAGGTATTAGCCAATGGCAATAAAGAAACTTACCGAAAGGTTTTTGGAGAACAACATTTGGCTGGGTTGAGTAAGAACTGTGGTCTTCTTCTTCATCATAAGCATCGTTGACGAATCCTGATGGATCGTTGGAACTTTCTGGTGAGGAAGCCTCTTGTCTTGCCTCTAAAGCTTGTAACTTTTTTGAGCCTCGTAGCGACGTTCGTAAAAATTCTTCTTCTTTTGCTTGTCTTTCCTCTTGCTCCCGCCTTTTCTTTAATTCCTCCTACACAAAAAAAATATATACATTTTTTATTAAGTATTTAACATTATTTTAATCATCAAAATATTTTCCTCTTAATTCACAAATATAAATTTTTCTCATAGTCGTAGATATCCTTGTGACAACAATAATAAAATGAAGCTTACAAAATGTATAGGAATACCTTGAACTCAATTAATTACTGTTACTCCACAAAATATTCTCCACACAAACACAACACAGTCACAAAAAAATTTATCCAGATAATTATTCTCAGGAGGCGGATAGCAGGTGTGGACCAGTTTAAAAAAATAAAACTCTAAAAATGTGACTCACTCACGTGCGTATCCTTGACTTTGTGAGGAGACAAGAGAGAGTGAGAGTTTTTGGGTAAGGGGGGGGAAATAAATATCAAGAGAGAAATCATATGGGGTAAAGTTTTTTGCGTCATGTTTGGAAGTGAAAAGGCAGGTAGATGTTAAGAGTGTATGAAAAATAATTCTAGGCGGAAAGGACCAAACAGCACATGCTCCTAACTTTTTGATGCATGAATTTCAAAAAAAAACAAAAATTTTCTATCAGACACAATTTCCGTCTCCTAGTCACAGTCACCACTCAACCCGTATTGCCTCAAGTCTTCTCTTATACAGATGAAATTTCATTTTTAACAACCTTGTTCAGCAAATAGAGAAATCATCCATGTTTTTACACCAACTCTCCCTCTCTCTCTCTTGTATATTTTGTTATTTTGTCCCTTAATATAAATATATGTTCCTATACATACAAAAATTGATTTATATATTTTTTCTCTCTCTCTCTCTCTCTCTGTATGTAGAGATCATGTACATATTTTGGGGAAACATTTTATTGCAATTCCTTAATTGCATTCCATCTATTTCTAGCTGAAATAACAGGATTATGACTGTACAGTACAAATATAATAAAAAAAAATATTTGTAAGCTCAAAATACAAAGCCTAAAATTTGTACAGTTTGTGAAAATGTCGTGATATAGCACGTAACCATGAAATTTATGGTAGAAAATAAGTGGCTTCCTTACCAAACCTTTACTAGGAAAACAATGTTCGTTCTTATACAATTATTATTATTATTATTTTTAGAGCACAAATCAAGCTACTCTTCATCCAATTCTTTTTTCTTCCTCTACATTTCTTATTTTTTTCTACACATCCATAGTGTATAATGTTACATATCTGTAGAATGAAATGTTTTTCATTGTGAAAATTATGGTGCAACTAAATTATAATTGTGTCCCCTCAAAAAATTGTAAATAATACTTAACTTCCCATCTTTTATCTCTCTCCTCACACTCTTAAATAAAATTTTAATGAGTGTGTTTCACAATCTAGATATAAAATTCCAATATATATATAGAGAGAGAGAAAAAAAAAAAATTGTTTAACAATTTCCTGTACAAATTCCGTACTCTTGATTGTCAACAACAGTCCGCCATTTAAAACGACCACAGTAATCTCTGCAGTGACTACAGTATAGATTTTGTTGTAAAATAAAATATAAAATAAATTGTCTCTTAGTGGTCAAAATTTTTATTTTATAACTCAGTGTCCATCCAATCCTAAAATTGATCAATTATTTAATGCAAGTGACAATTGAATTACAAGGATTTTGGTTCTATATTTTTAAATTAAAAATTCTACGTCTCCTCCTATATGTATTGTGTACATTTAGATAGTCTTTTGTTTAGACAAAAGTTTACATTTGTATTTAAATTATTTTAGTTTGTACAACATCCCTCCCTCTCTTCACAATCAGAGACCACAATAGTAGAGAAGAAGACTAAACAATTTGGTTCAAATATTTACATGTGAAACCCCCAAAAGAGAATCACAACATCCTTCCTCCAGTAAATAATATGAGCCCCAAAAAACTCTCTATCCATTTGTATAGTCACTCTCAATGTTACATGTTGTAAAGCATAAATCATATCCTGGTATCCGTAATACCCCTGGAGGTCCATAAATAGCAAATAAAATCATGTAATGAGAATTTGATCATGTTGATGGCTAAAAATGATGAGGCTTTTTATAGCCCTTTTTTTCATCTGAGGTTAACATTTCTCTGTATGATACTCCCCCTCATCCCTTTTTATTACCTGAGTTTTAAATTCATTTATTTTTCTATCTTTTTTTTTTGGTAGAAAAAAAATCCACCCACTACATTATTTTCTAGAAAATAATAAAATCCCAACAAATGAATTTCAAAGCCATACACGGCAAGTTCATATCCATTACAATAATCATTGAAATTGTGGTTGTATTCTTCGTTAGTGTATGGGAGATAAGTCAATTTTATAAATGCATGTGTGATGACCACCATGTTATGTACCTCTATCTGTATCAAATGTATCATGGTAAAAGAATATGATAACACACATTTTGATTTGGTTCACCACCATTCTGTCTCATCCCTTTATTATTTGAATATCCACTTCAAATGCGCAGAATTGTGTGTTGTTTTTGTTTGTGTGTATTTTGGTTTTTGTAGGAAATTAAGGGAATTATTTTATGAAAAAAATAAGGAATTTGTATATTTTTAATTTTTGATTTGAACTGATCTATCATTAGTATGCACCAAAAAAATTAATATTTTGTGAATTTATAATCAAAATAAATAAATTATAATACTAATTAAATTATTTAGCTGAGAAAGTACAGGTAAAGAGAAACTAAATTTAGTGATTAAATTAAATTAAAATTTACCTGGTATTTTCGTATTCTCTCAGCTTGATCCCTGGACGGTGAAACTGGAAGGAAGGGAATAAATAAATTAGGCATTAAAATATTTTGAAAAATAAATATTATATAAATGAATAATTAAAAATAAAATACCTTCTTCAGCAGATAAATTAGGATTGACGAGAGTTCTTGGTGGGACATGGGGAGCTTGTGTATTATTATTATTTACATTCCAACCTTCCTTTTCACCTATTCTTGGTGGTGGTACGGGTTTACCAGCTGCACCATTTTGACCCGAGTAGCCCGGAAGTGTGGCTGTTCCATTCCCTTTACCAGCACTCTTTGGTGTTTTATTATTATTTGAGTTGAGGGTCGTCGACTTACTCGGTGGGTAGCGTGGGGGTGTTTTATTTCTCGGCACAAATGAGTCTGGCACGTCAACCTTTAATTGGTTCATTTAATTTTATTCATTCAATTATCATTTTAACTAATAATAATTATAAAAATTTTAATTTATTTATTTTTAATTACCGCCATTTCACGCCACTCAACCATGTTAATCATGTTGGCATACTGTGCAGGGTCCACGACGGACTCACGACTTGAGCTCTTACTCCCACGACTCCCGGGCCCTTTGTGAGACGGAGACGATTTGGGCCCTTCAATACTTTCCGTTGAAGCCGTGATATGCTCACGACTTGTCGCTGACTTTTTCGAACTGCTACTACACATATTTTCAAAAAAAAAGTATTTTGTTAAATTTCAACATTTAAATTAAACTCCCTCCCACACAAAGTTTTGACGTCACAAAAACTTTGTGACTTTTATGACAATTAATGAGACTGACTTTTCGTATTCTTAATTAAATAGAAGACAACTTTCTCTTCAAGAAAAATTGATGACACTTTTCTTTAAATAGAAAGAGGAAGAGATCAATTAAATTACAATTAACAATAAAATACAAACTACTCTCGCAGTGTCTTCCCACTATGACTGCCAACCACATGGACAATAGTTTACTTTTATTTGAAAAAGAGTTCTAGAAAATATTTCAATTTATTTTGTACGCAAAATCCTTGAAATAAAAAATACAAAAGATAATTTTCAAAAAAAAAAAACTACTGGAAATTTAAAGAGCCATTTCATGTTAAAGTTAATTGTCTAAAAATCACACGTTGGGGAGCATTTAGTTTACCACCACCACATTAACTGATAAAGATACCCGGGTTTTTTAGGCTTGACTTTTTTCTTTAAATTATTACTTGGCTAATTTACAGTTTAAATGTGTAGATAAGTTAGACTCGGGAAATTAAATGTCTTTTATCACTTGCCATAGATTGACATGAATTAATGTGACCTTATTTTCCAAGACAGTTATTCAATACATTTTCTTAATTAAATTTCACCAAGAAAAAGATTTGCACTTTTTTTTCACTCTTCTATCTGTGTGTTGGTTGTGTTGTTCAATATATTTACGACAGGTCTTTCCTTTTCCTCTAATCATTTTCACTAAAGTCACCAATTAATTGAATTAATTGTGATTTTTTTTTACCTTGAGCCATGAAAAGTCACTTTCTTCATTCCAAATCACAAATTGACACTTTGAAATTAAATTCATTTATATAAAAATAAATATTTCGAAATAAAAACTCCATAGGATAAAAATAATTAATTAATTTTTGTATTAAAAAGAAAAAAATTAAATAGATTTATTTTCACATTGTAAAAAGTACACAAATAAAAAAAATTAGCTGAATTATTTAGCAAAAAATTTGATTAAATGTCTCTTGCATGATTTTTGACAATACCAAAAAAATGGAACTATAATAACAGTACAATTTTCTCTGTTATCATGAAAGTGAGGGGATAATGGAGATAAGATAAATTGTATGACAGCTGAAACCATCCAAAATATTCATTCACAATAGACACATACATTAAGACTGCTGGCAGCCAAAAAAAAACAAAATGTTATAAAATATACGAGAACAGTACACTGACTGATACATTTAAAAGAAAAATATTTTGGTAATATTTTACATATGAAAGAATGGAACGTCATGGTCGTCGGTAACTTTCATGGTAAGATACCTTTTGAAATGATTTTCCTACACCAACGACGTTACGCTCCATAATCACACACAATGGAGCGTATTGACTTTTTCACATGTGTAAGAAAATCCAAAACTATTTCGAGGTTTTGAGGTGAGTCAAGTCCATGACATTGCCGCACATCTTTTCAATCCTCTTTGGCTCCACATTTTTGCACTGATTTTTATATCCCGTCACTGTACTAAAGATATTCTACATAAGTTGGTGCATTTGGGATGACAGAAAAGTGCATTCATTTTCACCAGCCATGTCATTCTAACCAACATTTATCTTGTTTTTTTGACAAAACTGCATAACAACTGGATTTTTATTGGTAACTATCAGTACACACTATACACAAAAGGCTCTTTTTATAAAAAATAATAAATTTTTATAAAAAAACGAAATAAAATGTACATAATATTCTATTTTGTATGCAGTCCACCAACTTTTTTTTCTCCATTGGAAGTCTACGTGATGCTTTTCCACGTCTTGAAATTGAGTTGAAGAAAAAGGAAAAAAAATCCTGGTCTAAACTCTACCAATAAAATATCCCACAGGAACTTTTTCCAGTACTGAAGGGAGAAAGGTTTACAAAGAATTGTGGGGCAATTTTCTCCTCTTTTATATTTACAAACGATGAAATAATATCTGTACAATTTTTGGATGGAGCTGACAGACAAATTTTTTTTATATAAAAAAAGAATTAAAATTCTTTTTTTGCCTTCCAATCCAACCAAACACAAAATCCTCTCTCTAAATTCTACAATCAAAAACTGTGAAAAAGTTTTATTAAAATGAATGTAATTTTAATCAAATATCAATTTAAATATTTGCACAAACTTACTCATATTCACAATCATTCTTCAATAAATAGAGACAAAGAGGGGGCAAAGATATAAATAAAAATATTGAACAAGAGTTGAAAAAAAGAGGCGACAAAAAAAGAGTTACATGTCATGCGCCTCACTCTGTACACTCTACTAGAAGGAATGGAGACATAATATTATATATAATATACAATAAATATATTTATGCTCATAATAAAAACATCTATCATAAAAATTGTGACAGCAAGCAAGGCCTCTTTCTTATTATTATTACCCACCACGTTCTTGACTTTTCTCTCTCTCTCTCTCTCTCTCGTGTAACTACGTGTGTACAATATAGTACACATAAGTTGGGTCATATGGCATGTCATCAAGAGAGAATAGACATAATAAATAATGTCATGGCTAGAGTATGAATGAAAATAATAGAATAAAATTCTTTTTAGCAGAATTCATGCTAATAAATTGTAAAAAATATAATACTATTGCATTTGTATGTTTATAATAAATTTATAGAGTATCATCTGTACTCTATTTATTTAATACGAATACGATGAGTCAGTCTCATACTAATTAATTTATCCATAGCTAAAAATGTGTAATTTTGTTTAATAAAAGAATATTTATTATGTAAGAAATAATGGGGAAAAAAACTTACTTGACACTTTCTTTGCTGACAGATTTAATGGCCGGAAAATTATTGACGTCAGAAGGTAACACACCTAAATTATCGACAGAGACACCAGAACTACCGCCAATGGATGAGGCAGAAATAGTGTACTGACCATTTGGCACGTTTGAAGTTCCAGCAATAAAAAGTTTACCACTTTGATTTTGAACTTGGCCACTTTTCACAGGAATTTGTTTACTTGGATGACCATTGGTAATGGAGTGGGGGGACTTATTATTATCATGAATTTTATTGACACTTGATGGACTCACAACATGGGCACTAGTACGAGTCCCACTACTTGGTGATGTATTGATGACACAAGGCGATGGACTGGAATAGTGGGATGATTGTTGACGATGAGGAGAATAATCAACTGACACTCCTCCTCCCACCACAATCTTTTCCTCTCCTTCCCTTCGATGTAGAGCAAGAGGCGAACTGTGCAGCTCTGCCGCTGAAGTCACGTAAATCGGACTTCCAGTGGCTGCTTCGATCAGTCCGTTCAACTCGGATGAATCTTCACTTCCCGATGGAGTCTCGCTCAACTGCATAAAACATTCCAATATATATTATACATACACACAATATACTCACTACATACACCACAACAACCCTTCCCTTCTACGCACTCTTATTACATTCCTACTCGTCCTCTACATTTTACATGGCTGGAAGTCAACACTGAGAATTTTCTCAAATCTCAAATCTTCATTAGAGGAATGGGGGGGAGGGAGAGGAGGAGGCCCAGGGATTGGATTAGGAATGATGAGACTCAATTCACAATTTCTCTATTAAGAGAACTAATATTCCAAAACATGATTCACAATTCTGTCACCACAAATATGTTGGAACTAGTCCTCGTGTAGATATATCTGTACTGTTGATAGAGGAGGCTGTCCTATCTTCCCTATAAATTTGTAATATTTGTATTCTCTACACAACAAATGTAAAATGTAAATCCGTCCACACCAAAGTCCCAAGCACGACTAATCACAAGTGCAAAAAGGGCTGTCTATTGTAAACTGTAAACTGACAAGCCTCATTTATTTTGCTGTGTAGTCATATCTGGTATTTATTATTTACATTTCACCTTACTCAGAACATGCCTCAACATGTTTATATTGTACACACATACAACATCCTCCCCATTCTCTTTGAACTCATACTTCTATGTGTACATGCAAGTCTAATGTGTATTTTTCCCAATACCTTACATGTGCCTCTCTCAGTTCATTTTAAATATTCTGACCTTTTGGCTAAAAAATAAATCAAAATTTTGTGTATTTTTTAAACTTAATTTTGAATTTTTTAAAACTAACCTACCAAAAGAAAGTCTAGAATTTTGAGTAGGCAGATAAATTCACATAAGGTCAATTGACTTGTATTTCAAAATTACGCCCTACTATTTTTGTATATAGTTGAATTTAATTACAATATGAAATGGAGTCTAATTTGCAAAACAAATAAAAAATATGCACCTAGATACTTACAAAAATGTAGAATACAATAGAATAGAGGGTGAAAATAAATAGAAGAGATAGAAATACAGATAGCAATGGACTTTTTTCAATTTCCGGTTTCACTTTTATTTTTATACATTCCATCCAATTTCACTGGACATACATAAATTGTTTTTTTTAGTTTAGTGGAGAGAGAGAGAGAATTTTAAAAGCTAATTTTTAAGACTTTTTTGTTAATTTAAGTTGACAACCATAGAGGCAATCATGGGACAGTGTTTAAGTGATACAAAAATTAAATTTAAGAAATTACTTTTTTGTCCACTGTACTTACAATAAACTAACAAGTAAAGTCTTGAAGGAGAAGAAAGGGAAAGGAGTTGGGAGAAAAAAAGAGACTTTTCTCTCTTGTCAGGGACAAGCCGCTTGACTTAAAAAGTGAAGAAAGTTGTTTTTGTCTTGTGAGTGGCATTCAACCATGTACCAAGTTTTGGGGTTTTCTCCACAACAAGGAAGAAAGACTCTTTGAAGAAAGTTTTTGCTCAATTATCTTGAAACACTCAGACAGACAGAGACTTTGTACATCACATCCTGTTCTTCCTCTCTCTCTCTCATCATAATATTAAAATACAAGAAAGACGACTACAACTGTCTCCTTCCCAAGAATTGTGTCTATGGAGAAAGTAGAAAGGCCTTTTGAATGTGTACATATTTTAAAGGAGAGAAAATGAAATTCCACAAGAAAGAGAACAAGAAAATCATGGAACATTCCACATGTATGAAATTAATTCTCTCTCTCTCTTTTTCTCCACCTTAAAAATTATCCACCACAATTCTTGGCTCTGTCTATTCGTCACTGTGCTTACATCAGCTTTCTCCAGTCTTGAAGAAGAGAGAGAGAGTAAAAGTACGAGAGATAATCATGGCCATAGAGGGACAGGCATAAGGTAGAAAAGAGAGACAGTAAAATTTATTACCGTTACCACAGCAGCCATATATTTATAGGTAGTTGTGGGGTTTCTACTCTACAACTATATGGATTTTACTCCTCTTCTTCATTAAAAAAAGAGAAGGCCATTAGCCAGTACTTTTCCCGAGAAAGGTTTTCTTCTCAAAGAGAGAGAGAGAGAGAATAAAATGCTACACGTGGCAAAAAAAATCTGATTGGTTAACAATGAACAATGCCAAGTTAGCTCCTCTTAAATAAAAGTTGTATATCATGTACGCACATAATACATAAATGTTTGACTTTTTCTCTGAACACAAATCCCATTGAACAATAAATTGTGTGGAGAAAGGGAGGGACCAGAAATGTCCCTTATGTGAGTGTGTGTGTCTACACAAAAAAAATAAATGAAAGTATTGAATTAGATTGTAAATAATGTTATAAATGTTTAATAAAATGGATAAACCACTTTTATATGTCCCTTTCTTCTCATTAAATCCCAGTGATTTTCATCCCTCCAGGAACACATAGAAAATATGGGATTGAATTTGTTCTAATTGATTCCTCCATCAATTTCCCTTTTAACATAAACCACTCGGGGAAGGCGGTTTGTCTTTTGTTGTTTTGATGATGAGATGAGATCAGATGTGTATCACATTTCTAGTGAGAGAGTGAGATGAGAGTGTGTTCTTCATTTCACCATCCACATTTTGGGGTGTAAGTAGAGAGAAAATCCATGAGTGGTATGAATGCAATTACATGAAGAAATGGAAGATCAAACTAACCCCCAAGTGGAAAGAATCCATAAACGAAACCAACAAAACTATCATCTCTCTCTCTTTATTTTTTTGTACAATTTTCTACAAGAGATACTCACTCCTACTCATTTTTTTATATCTTTTAAGAGGATGACACAATAAAGGCCTCAATTCATCCATTTTATCCTTACTAGTGTCTCTCATTGACCTGGGATGTGCCCGAGGAGAATCACCCAAAAAGATCTTTCAAATACCTGTACTTATAATTATATATAGACTGGCATTTTATAGATATGGCAAAATCATAGGACTGAAAATAGAGCCAAATTCCGTGTCACAGAAAATACCTAAAATCAATGATTTGTTGAAAATACACAACGACAACTAATTTGAAAAAGCTAGTTTTTATCACAAAAGGATCCTCTTCCTCCTCGAGTATTTTCTAAAATGTCGATACATTTTTAAGGGAAAATTAATATTCCTGTACAAATAATAAAATTTCTACCTATCCCTCATCTTACATTTTATTATACAAAAAATATTTAACATAAGAAAAAACTACATTAATTAATTTCCTGACATTTTTTTTGCAAGACAACAAAATAATAACAGAAATTAAAAAAATCTCAAAAAAATATTTATTTTTTTCAAGTTTACAAAATTAAAGTCAATGGACTGTACTATTTGAGTTGTAAATAATTAATTTATTATTATTACAAGAACACAAAAAAAGCAGAAAAAAAAGTTGGACAACTCTCCTTTGAATAAACTGACTAATTTAGACTCCCTACAAATGACTTGTCTCTCTACACATAGAAATAGTGAAACAAAGAATAAACAAAATGGGGAGAAGTATTTGTGAAAAAAAAACTTTTCACAAATTTTCAAAAGAAGAGACAGCGACGGAGGGGATGTCATGATGATGATTTGAGTCTCACTCAACTCTTTGATCTTGTTGGTGTGATTTAGACTAGTACATGATATAATGGTTACATGGATGTGAAATAAAAGTGAAGAAAAAAAAGGCAAGGATAGAAGAGTGTGTGTTTGCCAAGTATTAAATAAAATATGTATCTTTCATGAAAACAAGATGGAGAGTAAAGGATTTCCCTTTTTTCTCATGATGAGGTTGTTACTATAAGTGTATGGTGCACTCACTCACTTGCACCCTGGGCCCAGTACTATGACACCGGAAAGGGGAAACAGGATATTTGAGTGGAGTCTCTATACTTAAACTACCCAACTGACTGCAATGGTGAGTGCTATGAAAACTCTATGTAGGTAGTAGTCTATGGCCATACACCACAGTAACTTTATCATCCATTTCAAAGCCCTCGTCTCATATATCTCTCTCTCTTGCTTTCCTAGCCTCTCTCATAGAGTCCACCATCATAGCCTCCGAGTTTGAGTGGATCTTTTTTGTGTGTTCTCCTATATCACTCGCTATAAGGTAGAATGACTTTTGGCCAAAGTCATCATCATGAAATCCAATGCGGCCTTTTTTGTGTTTTCTCTCTCTCTCTCTCTCTCTCTCTTGAGTCTCTATAAAGATACTATGGAGTATAATTCTGGGCGTATAGAAAAAATCAACTTGTATGTACATTAGCCTTTTTGTCAATACAGTCAATACGTTATTGAGTTTCTTGTACACAAGAGAGACAAGAGCGTATTACACAATTTTTTTTTGTTTACTTTTCCTCTACAAATTTTATACTCGTTATTTGACATTTGCCATTTGGCAGCCGACTCAACTCAACTCTTGATGAGATGAGGAGTACAAGGAGGAGGGGAGAACTCATTATAGAATGAACTTGAAAGAATATTTGAATTTATTTATATATATAAAAAACTGTCCATCAATTGTAATGGTTTTTTAGTATAGAATGACATGGTTTTTTAAATTCAGTTAAAAATAATACAAGTGGGTAAATTTCAAAGTAAATTGCACACATGCTTTACATGCTTTTTGTAAACCCCCACGCTTTTTTTTCTATCTCTCTCTCTCTCTCTCTATTTGGCAAATTGACATGAAGAAAGCTATCACGTCGTTCAAAGTCAACTCGATTAGAAAACCATTTCTGTACATTTCTCTTTGGGTTTTCTTTTCACTCCCTTGCCATTGCCTCACCTCCCTCATCTCATATCTGACGACCAAAACGAAGACGGACACTTTCTAAGAGTAAACAGGGAGGAAATTGAGGAAATGTGGATGGGGGGCATTCAAGGAGAAAGATGGGAGAGAAAATAGATAGAAATTGAAGATTACTTTCAGTTTACGTGTCATCCCATTTTTTATATAGAGTCGCACTCTAACATCATTGCAACAAGGGAAAGGACTCTGATGATAAAATAGACAAAAATTATTTTTGTAATTACCTGATGGGACAATTTGGTCATATCCACAGGTTTAATTTTTTTGAGAGCCGAGAGCTTCTATTAAAATTCATAAAATAAAACAGTGTTAAAATCCCATACAATTTTAAACTTTTTTTTTTGAAACTTTTGTTGTTTTTTTTTAAAAAAATGATTGTGATTATTATATAATTTAATTTTTTTGAAAAAAATAATAATATAAATGTTATCCAGTCTAGTGATATGATAGAAAAAGAAGACATGAAAGATGGAAAATTATACCTCGAGCCGCTCTCGTGCTTGTTGTTCCACCGCAATGACGAAGGCATCTTGTACATTGCTTTGAGACGCCAAATCCAAGGCTAAAAAAAATATACAATAGGAGAGACAAAAAAAATCAACTCCTTTTCTCAAATGATTTACAATGGTCAAAAAAGAAGAGTCTTAAGAAATAAACATGCGATCATGATCATCATCTTTCCGCTGTCATACACATGATTATTTTCAAACAATTTTTCTCTCTCATCCAAAATGTACACACACACAACAAGATGAAGATGAGAGGATGAGAGGTCTTTTTTTCCTGTATAAAGTATGAGCTTTGTGTATTTTAATATATACAAAGTCAAAAACTCTATACAAAAAATGCAACAAGTTATGTATTACTTTTTTTATGTATATTTTCAAAACTATTTGTTATTTCAATCAATTTACTTTCGCCTCAGTAAATAATTAATTTTATTTATTATACGCAAAATCTTGTCACAAAACCAAACATTAATTTAAATTAGGGCTAAGAAATTAATTTAAATGAGTCAAAAAAACCAAACAAAATGTCATGCTATTATAAAAACAAATTTTTTAAAAGTAGAAATTATTTTAATTTTGTTATTACATTTACAATACATACAAACATTTTTTGCTTTGATAAGTAACAAAGTTCAAAAGTGTACACAAGCAAACATTTAAAAAATTAAATGATGGCAACACGCTCAAGAATGAGTGAGGGTAGAGATTAAATACATAATTATTGTTATTAATTGAATGGCTAATTCATTTCAAGAATGGTTGGTGAGTTGAAGAGAGAGAGAGAGAGAAGAGTGGGTTGATTCCAGTCTCAAAAGAATTAGTAGGGGGAGTTGAGGGTCATTGACCAGAATTTACAACAAAAAGGAATATGGAAAGGGAGGGTTGAGCACACATGGAGAGGAGAGGAGTAAACAAATTCAATGTTTACAGGTGAGGTGATTGAAGAGAGAGAAAAGACAAAATCCACACTTTTAGTATTTCACTCAACAGTGTATTACATACAAGACTGACCCTCATCATGTTGGTTAAGTCGACGTTGAGACTGACTGTGAGATGGAGACTGAGAGGAAGGATCAAGAACATAAGAAAGGAGGGATAAATTTGGACTGGGACTAGCCGTGGGTTTACATTTTTGATGGTTTTGACAAAATGAAGAATGTGACGAAGAGGACTCTGAAGAGGAGAGAGTGAAGCATGAATCCAAAGGGATTTTTTGTCTCAATTTTGGAAAAGGGATAGGATTCATACCACCAGACCCTTCACTCAAAGTTCTAGTTCGTTTGACACTTGGTTTGTCCATGGGTTGATGACGATGATGATGATGGTGGTCTTGGTGTTCATGTGGTGTAGAGAATTTGAAACCCCGAGAGATTTGACAAGGACTTGAGACAGGATGAGGAATATCACAAGAACAAGAACAACCAGGACAAAAGACATGGACATGATCTCTTAAACTACTACAACAATTTTTACAGTTGGACAACAATGGAGACTGAGAATGCGGGTGAGTATAAGTTGTGGCGGAATTTGACTGGACAGATTGGGGTCCATCCCTTGTTCTACTGACATGACTAGGTCTAGGATTAATTTTAGGGACAAGAGTAATAGAATTATAACTAATGTGAATTGGGGGGTCACAAATTGGTACATTAATATTAGGAATATTAGTACAAGTAGTCGTCGTTATTTTGACGGCGAGAGCAAGGCAATGAGAGGAAACTTGAGAAATATTATTATCATCATCACGAGTCCACTGACCATCATCATCCTTTTGGCTCTCTTCCACACTAAAATCCATTTTCTCAATATTAATCTCCCCCTTTGTGTCATCTTGATGATTGTCTTCTCTCAAATGACAATTTGGCTCCACTCTCTTCATGTTCATGTCAATTTCATTTCGATGACTACATCGACTCAATGTACTACTCCGAGAACTGTCTGTAGCATCTGCAAAGGGGATTTCAAGATTGACATTGGCAAGACACAAATCGAGTCGAGCTCCATTGACTCTATCATTTGGTTGAGAATGATCATAAGTGAGAGTGGGAGTCAAGCATGACATTCCCTTGTCAGGATGGGAGGACGAGTGATGAGGATGATGAGAGTCTATTAAAATGGGGGTAGGAGTTGGGGACTGAGAGTAGGGATAGGGATAGAGGGGAGGGGTGGGGATTGGATGGTCCATGGAGGAGTCTTGATCCAAATCTAAATCAAGTTGAGAATCTCCTAAAAGTGGTTCTTTTGCTTCAGGATCTGGACATATACAACTTGAGTTGTTTGAGAGTGTTCTTGAACTTTCAGAGTCAATCGAATTGCATTCTTCGTCTCTACTCCTCCTCCTTCTCTCATCTTCAAGTCCCACTCTCCCTTGTCCAACTTGAGACTCCATGACAACTTGGATGTCATCATCTTCTCCAATTTCTTGTCTTTCTTTCGTTCCTCTCATTTTTGGAAATGATGTCAACGCCTTCATCATGTCATCACTTGGACCAGTCTCCTCAAATGTCACCCCACTACCATGACGACGAGAGACACGCGTCAGAGCTGGGGAATCGACTTGAATTGGTTTGAAAATTGATGGAATATCAAAATTATCATCTTTTACAACTATTTCACTATTTGTGATAGAACCGGATCTTCTATTTCTAGTTATACTTGGACTTTTACTCTTATCATGAATTGCTGGGCCGTAGGGGGCATTGTCAATGCTACTTGACCGTCCTCGACTTGAAGCACAACCACAAAGTTTACAATTCATTTTTGTTTTTTTTAAATTTAATTTAATTTTCAATTATTTTTAATTTATCATTGAAACTTTCTCATGATTATTTTATTGTCTTTACAAATTTAATTGTATTAGTATCGTATATTATCAGATCTTGAATTGTTGTCAAAAAGTTTATTTAAACAAGAATATCTCTCTTATCACTTTTGGAGACTTTGGAAATTTCTGGAATATGAAATAAGAAATTATTCTAAATTGTCAAATAATAAACTAAAATAATATCTCCTATTTTAATTTCCCCACATTGTTCAATCAAGAAATTCTCAACATATTTTTAATCATAAAGATCATTTCTGTCCATAGAAATTCTTCATTATCTTTTTCTTTGACGTCATGAAAATGAAGATACGATACAGGAGAGAATTTAAAATCAAGTCTCAAGTTGAAAATAATTTTCTCTCCCCACAAGAATGTGGTCAAGAATTTATACCAAAAAAAAAAGATAATAAAACTTGATAGTTGATTCCATCATGAAAATTGTTTGAAAATGACATAGAAAATTGTTTGGTACATTATTTTCAAAACTAATTTAAATTTTAGGATATTCATCAGAAGGAGGATGCGGCCATGGAGGAGGAGGAAAATATTTTCCTTCTTCTTGTCACAATCTACGTAGAAGATGCAACTGTTTTGTGTGTAGTGTAGAATATACATATTGTAGTCTAGTATATTGTGTTGTAGAGTATTTTGTTTCATAAAACTTTAGGGTTTTCAAATACCCTTAATATATCTATATATGGCGCACATGTATTATAATATATGGATTCCCCCATGTAAAATTTCTTAATGGTAAAATGTAACCTAAACTTTGGTCCAGGAGGTAAAGTCTTGTGAGTGTTACATGTTTCTGCAAATATATTCTTTGCCCCTCTTCACAACAGTTCAAAAGTTACGTGTAGACATATATGTACATGTATAGAGTGAGTACTTCACCCCAAGAATAAATAAGACAGAGAAACTTTTTCTGTCTTGTTGAAAACTTGAGAGGTTTCCATGTTTATGGTAGTTGGTACTTTAAGAAAAGAATATATAAATTTTCCGTCATTATTTAACATCCTCACACTTCTTCATCCTCTCAAAAACTCTTCCTCCCCAATTTTTCACATTCTTTCCCTTTTCTTTTGTTCTTTTACAAGAGAGAGAGAGAGATCAATTAGTTAAGTAAGATGGACAGTAAGAATTTTTTAAAAAATAAATTTCAATAATTTCTAGTCTCCCCCTTTTTTTCATCAAAGAATCTTCTCGGCGCTCCTTTTTTATTAGAAAATGTATTTCAATTAAATAACAATAAAGAGAAAAAAAATGTGCAGAAGCAAAAATCTTTACACGTCCTCACTCTTCATCCCCTGTACTTGTTTCTTATTAGTGTTGGAATTGGAAAATCTATCAAATCGATATATATTCTATAACATGTACAATGTACATGGAATTGAATCGTGACAAGTTTTCAAGTCCAGTCCACAATTTTTTTCTATCTCTCCCTTGTTCCATTTAATAGGGACTACCTATATTATGTATAAGAGTATTGTGTAGTAAATGTAAAATATATTATTTGAATTTTTGCTTTATCTTGTACAGGTAAATGACTCTCTCTCTCTATATATATATATATACAATATGTACCTAAGAGAAGGGAAGAGGTGAAGGTGAAAAATTAGCCAAGTTTTTCTGGAGATTTTTCAAAAGTTGAAATCCTATCCTATTACAATGTACAATTGTTGAAGGATAGGTTAAGTGTTTTCTTGTATTATTTATTGTTTGTGGAACAACAATGGTTTACAAAAAGAACCATAATATTACACACATGAATTGTAATTGGCTTCAATTCCAAACTTTTCTTGTTCCTCTCTCTCTCTCTCTCTCAATCATTATGTAGACTCCCTTTTGAAATTTTTTTTCCTCCTATAATGTATACTCATCATGTCAAAGAAGAAGAAAAAAAGATGCCGAGACAGAATAACCATCTAAACAACAGTAACCACAGCCAACTTTATACAATTTTCTTTCCAGAGAGAAATCTCTTTTCATGTAAATTCTGAGCCCCGTAAGCAAAACAGGCACTTTATTTTTGTTGGTGTAAGAAATATTTTTTTTTTTTTTTTACAAAAAAAACGAAGCCAATTTATAACTCTCAACTTTTATAACATTTTCCTTCATTTTAAGTGTATATTTTATTGTACAAAAATGCCTTTCTTTTTTTGTATCCTATTCTGTCAATAGTTCTTTGTAAAAAGATAAAACATGAAGATGAAAATGGGGTAGCTGTACATTGTACAACATGATTTTGGCTTTACATCCTATTTCCATTAATACAAGTCACATGACATGATTCATATTGAATATTTAGTAAGACATAAAAATATTTTTTGGGGGGAAGAATGATCTCAAGATGAGATAATGAGTGGAAGAGTGGAAAACGTTGCATGTGTGTGCTCTACACCATTTTTAAACTTGAAGTGTCTCTAACACACCTTTAATTTTAAGTGTAGGAGATGCTAGTAAAAAATTCAAGGTTACTGGTACATGTAACTTGGTACATTTGAGGATTTGGATTCCCTGGTGAGTATCAAATTATTTAATGTGAATGGGAGACAGCATAAGTGCTGTATCATTTGTGAGGATCTCCAATCACCGCATTATAAAATTTATTATATCTTCTTCCTAATTTATTTCTAGTGTTACAAATACAAGTCAGGTGTAGTGTGTAAAGCTATAAAGAATCTTTTATATGTACTCGTACAGTGGGCTTAGAATTTGACACTAGTGTAGGTAATTGTAATATATTATACTTTACATTATTTGTCCAACACAATGTCGAGGAAATACAATGCAAAAGACTTGACAATGAGTTTCTTTCACAATTTAAAATAGAACCCCATTTAACTTTTTTAAACTAGTCATAGTTTCAACTTTGTGACTGTCTCCATACATTAAATTGTGCATCATTCTTTATACTAATTTCTATTATATGTGTAATGTGTATAGGTAAATAGGTATATGTAGATAATGGAAATAGAAAAAAAGATTCATCATTTCATTCATTATAAAAATTATTTTATCAATCTCAATCTCTCTCTCTTCTAACTAATAAAATTAAATAGAAAATCTTTTTACTCTCCATTCAATCAAATGTCTATACAGTTTTTTTTTGGTGAAAAAAATAATATTTCCAGAACTTGATTCATGGAGTGACTGTGGATACAGATATTGACTCAAAGAATTTTGTTTTTCTTTTAAGAAAAAAAAATGAAGACAGGGATTTGTATGAGTACATATAAAAATAATTGGAGTAAATATATAGAAGAGTTAATATACATTGATAATCATAATCCATTACATGCTACTCACGCTCATGAGTCAAATAAATATTATATGTACAAAAATTGAGCCAATCATTCACTCCTGTCTACACAGTCAGTCACTCTCTGTCTCTCTCTCTCTCTCTTTCTCTTATATATTACACAGTATGTACATGTACTCCTGTATTCCACAGAGAGGCCATGATTCAACTGAGAGAAAAATTACTCTAAAAATCCAATTTGCCGAGAATTTCTTCCCTTGGTTTTGCTCTTCTCCATGTTTTTTTTTGTGGTCCCATGAAAATCACTCATCGTAAATCAAAGAGAGAGAGAGAGAGAGAGAGAAAAGTTCACATTGTACACACATTGAGCCCCTGGCTTGAAAATATATATAAATCGTGATCTATAAATTTATACTGCCCTATCCTCACCAATTTTTTTTTTATCTGTCTATGTATTGCACCTTATAGTGCTTCTGCTCATGATGATGATGATAGTATGCGGAATTTTTCATTTCCATTAAGTATAAGGTGAGTAGGGGGTAATTGAGCCGCTCTTGTGTTATTTGACGGCTTATTGACACTATGAGAGACTCCGCAAAAACCCGAAACTAGAGAGATTCCAACATGAGCAAAAAATCCCCATTCTTGTCTTATAAGTAACAAGCGAGAGAGAGAGAGCACATTTCATTCATGAATTGATCATCAAACAGCCAATCATTTTTTGACTCTCATGTACGAGTACTCAAGTATGAAAAAAAACACCCGCTGATAAAATCGGGTACCGGTTTCTTTTTTTTTCGTGATTACTCATATCACAAAGAACAAGGTTTTCGTGGAGGAGAAGAAGCACAAGTGAACTTTTGACTAGTTAATGACCAATAAAATGGAGAATAGAATTTAATTTGTGTAGTTGTACAATGTTGACTTGTCACTACTGGAATAGTTGACTAATGAGAAGACAACACCAAAAAAGCAAAGGCAAAAAATTTTTTTGCTGAGGATGAGTTGCCTCCTCGGAAATTTTAAATTGTGTGTTGACATGAAATTTCATATAACTTGAATTTCTTTTACATATTTTATATAAAAAGGATTTACATGACTCTCCTCTACTGTAAAAGCTTTCAGCTCCTGGTACAGTTGTAATAATTAAAAAGAATATTTTACACACTTTTATCTCATAATATCTGTACACACATCAAGTCTCTCTGTCCCTTTCCGGAAGTCTAATTATGGTGGAATTATGTATGCATGGATTTTCACGTGTATTTAATTCTCAAAAAAAATAATATTTTTTTTGCTCTCTTCCACTTCCACTCTCATGTCTGACCCTGCATATCCTTGACACTTGAATAATGGAGGAATATAATGTAAATGTACATAAATTTGAGGTGTGTATATATAGTACATGAGTAGAAAGCTGAATAAACTAAAAATTTGTGATCATCCATGGGTGCTTAAAATAATATTTGTGCACACTCATGATAATCACAAATTCTCTCCCTCCTCCTCCATTTTTTTTATAACTAGAGTATCTCTACACACATAAATGAGAAAAAATATCCCATTACCCTTTTGAATACACTACCAAGCTCAAACCACTAGCACTATATTTGTCAAAGAGACGCAAATGGAGAGTAAAAAAACATGTTTTTTTTTCATCGTCTCTCTCTCTCCAAACAAAAACAGAAATACCGCCTCCTTCCCCCTTCTGATGAATTAAACTACTATGTAATTTTTAAAATTCTGGAGTTTAGTAATTAGCGACAGGTGAGTTAGGACTGCCCCTTCTCACTCTGATTGGTCGATGAGGATTTCAAATATCCTCTCGCGCGTTGTTTTTTTCGTCATGTCCACGTGTAAAATTTCAACTTTTTTTTCTTTTCTTGACTTTTAATCATGGAAAACAACGAATTTAAAGGACGACATTTTGCAAAACGTGAAAAACAAATAATAAGAAAAATTAAAGAGTTTGTTCAAATGGTTAAACACGATTTTGTGTGCTCATTTGACCCAGTTCCAACGAATCAATTTGTTCACAAGTATAGCGATACGACTAAAATTTTGTGTGACCTTTTCGGGGGCTCCTCTTCAACAATTGATAAAATTTGTAAAAAAAACTGGTGAAAATACAGAGAACAATGTTTGTGCACGTAGGAATAGACCTTCCATTGACTGTGACCAATATACTGTGTCAATAATGAGAAACGTTCTGTTGAACTTTTATGCCCAGAAAATACCCAAATAGAGCACAAATATTAGCCGAGTGTAAAAAAAGTCCATTCTTTCCTCAAATTACAGTTTGTACACTTGGTAAATGATTAAAAGCTTCAAATTTCAAATACATGAAACTCTGTGGTAAGCCAGCTTACATGGAACGGGAAGATATTGCTTCTCACAGGGAATATTATTTAAGAAGAATTAAAGAATTAGAAGAAGCCGGTTATACTGAAATGTATTTTAATCTAACATGGGCAAACCATGATCATAGTTCATATAAAATGTGGACAGTACCTTTGACCCCTGAAGAAACCAAAGAATTTAAGGAGGATGGTCAACACAATCACGTTCTTCTCGACAACAATGGACGAGTTGGTAAAATTTTAACAAAATAATATAGTACTCACATCTTCACACATGTATACTGTAAAGTACATTAAGTAGACTCAATTATCTAAATAATAATAATTGTTATTATTAGGTGGATTTAAGGTTAAAGGAGGAGCTGGACAAATTATTATAAATCATGCTGGTACGGATCAAGGTTTTGTTCAAGGAGAGGAAATTGAAGATATTTTTATTTCTAAGAAGTATTATCAGAATTATCACTCCTCCATGAATTCAGCACATTTTTGTAATTGGTTTACAAAACTAGTTTCTGCAGTTCCAAATAAATCTGTAATTATTATTGATCAGGCTCCCTATCATAAAAAAAAGTTAGCCACGACAATTATGCCCAAGACAAACTGGACCATACCGTTGATAAAAGAAAATTTAAGAATAAGAAAAATTCGCCTCCCTAAAATAAAACCAGGAAAAAAAGATTATTTAAGGCTAATTTATTGGAAGCATCTGCTGCTCATCCTGTACAAGCAAAATATAAAATTCAGAATATTATCGATAAAAGTAAAAAAAACAATTGAACTTTTATGGTTCCCGGTTGCTCATTGTGAGCTGAGCTCGATCGAATTGATTTGGGCATTTACCAAGAAAGATGTTGCTAATAACAATACAATTGGGGGTCCAGAACAAGCTCTTGCTGTCACAAAGGCATCAATTAGAAAAGTAACCCCTCAACTTTGGTACAATTGTGTACAACATACGAGAAAGGTTGAAATTGAAATGTGGGAAAGAGATCAGCTGGACAACAATGATAATATTGACGACAACAACAATAATATTGACGATTCGGATTGTGCAAATGGGACCAGTTGTGAAGAGAGTAGTGACAATGATGATTGTTCTGACTAAAGATCTGTAAACTTAAATCAACACACTTCAGTCACAATTTCTTGAACCTATTTTATATAAGATACATTTAAAAATTATTAATAAATATTTTTCTGTTTTTGCAATACTTTGCCCTTTAAACTCGTTGTTTTCCATGATTAAAAGTCAAGAAAGGAAAAAAAGTCGAAATTTTACACGTGGACATGACCAAAAAAAACAACGCGCGAGAGGATATTTGAAATCCTCATCGACCAATCGGAGTGAGAAGGGGCAGTCCTAACTCACCTGTCGCTAATTACTAAACTTCAGAATTCTAAAAATTACATAGTATATTTATAGTAAGAAAGTCTATTTAATTTAAATCACTTTCAATTAATAATGTGAAGAGAGCACACACCTTGATGAATTTTTTAACACTGACAAAAAATAAATAAATTACACTAGAGAGAACACTCGTATGAAATTAATTTGCACCATTTTTCTTCTTTTTCTTTGAAAAAATTGCAACACTTTTAATACACACACACTGTACACACGTAGTTAAATTAAATGACCAATATTTAAAATGTTGGGGTTTCCATCCATGCCGAATGGCGGGTAGAATAATTTTCCATCTGCCAAGATGAAAAAAAAACACGGGAGGATAAATGAATGAGAGAGTGTAGGATACAAGTTTAATGTTTAAAATCTGGCTGAAATCCTCGTTCCTCAGATCATACACTGAGACAAAGTGCACTCTTTAAAGTACACAGACACGGTTAATTTTAAAAGATGAACAATTCACAAGGAATTGTGTCTGTGTACATTTATTTTACTAGTACGGATAGGAGAGAGAGACCTCACTCTTGGTTCTGTTTTTCTCCCCTTTTTTTAAAAACTTTCTTGTGTTCATCTTCTCAAACGGAGGAGAATGAGGGACGAGAACTAGAGAACTCGTAGTAGCAGGACCAAGTACGAATGCCAACTAAAAGTAGACCACTGTGTAAATGCCGAGTAGTCGAGCCAAAATTTTCTAACTAGAGAGTCTATGTCTGTACATAATATATTATAATATACATATACACACATATCACTTTGTATACGAGAATGAGGGAGTATGAGAAAAAAAAATACCGAGAGCGGAATGGATAATACAAATATGCCCGGCATCTCCCAAACTAAAATGTGTACATATATGATGTCATCGTCATCTGCTCTCATTTCCATTGTGTAGAGAGAGAGAGAGAGAGAGAGAGAGAGTAGGGTCTAAGATGAAAGCCCTTCATCTTGAATGCGGGTACACATCTTCAAGAGGAGAGAAAAAGTCAAGTTCCGATACAAAACTACAAATTCACCTCCGAATTCATCTCTCCCATTTTCAATTCTCAATTCAAACATGACTACACACACACACTCTCTCTCTAACAATATCATACAATACACTAACTTATTACAAATTTTCTTTTTATATAAAAATACACGTACAATCTAACATCAAAGCAATGTGGAATGTTGTCATGAATGGAAAAGTATGTTGAAAAATTTTCAATTTTATTTTACATACTCGTTACATATCAAAAAAACTATATAATCGTATGTACACACGACACGATGGGTGGTAAGGCATGAGGCATGATTTTAGTTTTAAAATTGAAAATGTTTAGACAAGATAGAGCACACAAAAAAAATTTCGAGTTTAAAAAATACAAAAATACAAACTTTTTTCATTGTGTACGAGTACGAGTTCAGTTGAAATATATCTGTATTTACTAAGGCGGTGAAAAAAAAAAACTTGATAGTAATAAAAATGTGATAGTTGATAGTTGACATTTCTGTTTTTTTTTGAAAAAAGAATAAAAATTGGTACATTATTCATCTCAACTCTAAGCTTGTCTTTTTTATATTTTAATACACTTTTTATATGTATGTACATAGTTTTTTAACCTTATGTGTTTTGTGGAGATGGAGAAAAAAATAAGTGTATAAAAAAATGGCAAATAAAATTCCCCTACAAAAAAAATCATCTTGACTTCATTTAACTCCCTCCCGTTTCTCTCTCTCCATTTTCCTTATCCTTTGGAACTGAGATACATTGTAGTATGTAGTGTAAGTGTAAAAGATAGGACATGGGAAGGGAGAGTGATGACTAGAGAGAAAAAAATTATTCCGTATTTCTTGCCTATTCCGTCCTCTATTTTTTACACCGGATGAAATGAAAGTTTCAAGAGGAAAGAGTGAGAGAGAGGTTGGTAGAGATATATATGACGCAGCTCAGAGACCCGTTGGATCACAGTCCTGTGAGCTAGCTCAGAGCAACCATTCCTTGTGAGCTAGTTCAGAGCACTAGCGCAGAGTACTTTAAGT